>APFE030352144.1:48501-83330 GCA_000404065.3 Pinus taeda
CTAAGGGGGGAGGAATGATCCAGGTGGATATTGGTGGCCACCCACTAATTCCACTTGGATCCCCTCTAGTGCTTCTTTCAGTTTTTTCAGTTTCCTTAATTATATAACAGTTTACTACTTTTAGCATTTTTTCGGGTCCCAAACTTCCGGAGACGTTTTGAGGCACTAAACGATGTTTTTTGGGAAATCTACCACCAATGATTTTTCTATCTAAAACTTGTCTTTTCCGTCGTAGTCTTTGGAGAGATCTTTCCAACGGGCTATCATGCGCATCAAACGGAGATAGTACGACCAATTCGCGACCCTAGGAAGTTGATGTACCAACTTACCCAAAAACGGGGCCCAGAATTTGGCGTTTCATCTTCTAGGGTCAGGTTTTGGAATGTGAAGGGTTTTCCATTGTTTCTCAACAATAAATAGGCCTTCAAGCTTCATTGTAACACAGTTCAGAGGCATGTAGCCACACATCTCTTCTCAAAAATAAGCTGCCATCGCCCTAGCTGGTTTATTTCCATTTCTGGTTGTAAGCATATTTCAATATTTTCCATTAATGAAATGAAGTATTATTTCAGCTGCATCTTTGTGTATATGGTTATCTCCGTAATTTTTTGTGTTCCTGTTTAAGTTTGGATCACTAATGTCTGGGGGGATTGAGTTTCTTCAACTTCGTTATAAATGATTTTTGTAGCACTTCCCTTATCTGGGCTGCTTAATGGCTAAATTGCCCCAAGAGGAGACCTTGGTTCTTTAGTTTCTCCTGTCTCTCCTCTTCCTTCACAGAGGTTGCTAAAATTCCCTTCTTGCAAAGATTTTGGGCTAGAGTTTTCAGTTTCTTGAAAATCTTGCTCTTCGGTTTGACTATGCACCTCAGCAAAGGCTACAAATGATGATCTTGTGGCCTGAAGGGAACTAGTAGGATGTCTAGAAATAACTGTTCTAGGCCCTACTGAAGGCTGAGATTTTGCTTTCTTGAGGATTTCATCTATAAAGGTTGATCGGCCAAGGGTCACTGGTCCCTTAGCTTTATGGGTTTTGGGTAGAGGTTTGGAATTCTTTTTTGGCTTTTTCTGCTTACTCACGCACACAAATCAACTGCTAGGTTCTACCTAAACAAAATAGTAACAAATCTGCAGAAAAGTGGGCAGGGGATCAGGGCTATTACATACTCCACATGCAGGTTCTTACCTTCCGTTTTTAAAACCCAATTCTTCCCTAGCAGGCTCTTACACTACTCTAGAAAGAGGCAAATGGCTACACTCTTCCCCGACAACGACGCAAAAATGTCGAGCCATAAAAAGGGTCTTTTTCACCTCTAATTACCTCACATTAACTTGTCAATCTAGGAACGATTTGTTATTTCAAAGTGTGTACTCAGTTTGAGGCTGCCATTTTCCATAGTAATGCTAGTAATATAGTGCTCAAAATACAAGAGTAACGGATGCTTAAAACACAATTTACTTACAGCAAAACACTTTAAAGACTAAATCATGTATTCATAAAACTAAGCAATTTATCAGTCAAGCGTCTAGTAACAGTAACTCATCCATTTGTCAATTGATGGAACTAAAGGGAATCAGGGAACGGATCATCAATCTGGGGACCAGACAGCAAATGTTAATGCCCACTACAGTCTCAGATCGTTCTGCACACCAAAGCAATAATAACGCAAATAATGGGAAATGGAACAGTAAATAAGAAATTTAACAACAACTGAGAAATGGATCAACAACTAGGAAAATGTAATAGCAATTAAGTCTAATAGACAAAAACACCTTAATAAGTGTAGCAATTGTGTCCTATAGAAATCGAATGGAAATCTCTCACTTTTAAGGATGAATCAGACAACACACAGAAATACAACAACACTGATTAGTGATGGAATATGGAACAGTGGTTGAAAGCCAAATATAAATGCACAATAAACTTAACACACGACACACCTTAATAGTAATCTAATCTTGGTAATACAATTATCAATCTTAGTTATAAAGAATACGACTGTAATTCGTAATGGAACAGTAACGTCAATTGAATCAACAATCGCAAGGAAATATAATCTTTGAGATGAATACAGTAATACAAACTGATAAGTGTTACAGCACAGTTACTCTGTAATTGAATGACAACAATATTCTGTAAAGACTAGCAATGTTATATCAGCAATTAAAGGAACAACAATGCGTTACAGATTTAGAATGAATGATACGACGTCCCCGTCACAGAGAATAATATCACTCAGTCTGACATAAACCCAATATAGCAGAGTTGTGATGTAAAATAGCAAAACACATCAGATTACTGAAAAAAGCTAAAAATGAAAACCACGCATGAACTAAAGATAATGGTACAAGAGCAAGTGTTCCACCAGAGCTGGGCCCTTAGCTTCCAGGGATACACTGCTTGAGATTATTCCAGGATTGCAGATGGAGTAGCAACTAAACTTATATTAAAACATTAAATAGAGTGACAACGAGTCACCTCTCAACGAGAGTCGATGATCAAAGTTTCAAATATAGAGCAAAGTTACATAAAAGTCAACAGTGGATCCTCCCCTGGGCTAGCAATGCTGCCCCTATTTATAATAGCTAGAGTGGAGATATCAACGATGCGAAAATAGTTAAAGCAACGATCCGGGATTCGCCAAATTGTTAATCCTTAGTTATCTGGTTGTTTTCTTGCACTGAGTCGATATCTCCTTTTCCTTTCCTTGGTTGAGATGTTTTAATTTAAATCGCCTTGTTTGGATATGGTTCCCCGCCAAAAGGACAATGGTTAACTTGGCCTTGTCTTTTTCTTTGGAACGACAATCTTTAGTTTTTCCCTTTTCCTGCATAAGAATTGGCAATTATTAATACTTTCGTATTGCATATAAATCCTATAGATTTTTTCATGATTTCTCATTATCTACCTAGTTCATGATACAAAGATGTTACGAGTTCTAAAGAAAATATGACAAAATGATAAACAAAAACATACCTTCTTTAGTACTCCACATATACTTCCCCCAAGATACTATGCAAAAGAATATGCTGCTAAAATCACTGGAAATTCTTAATTCTAGAAGAACACATCCACTTTGGATCACAGGCAGTGACTTCAATATGATCGCTTGGTTGGACGAAAAGCTAGGAGGCAGAAGGAAGATGGACAGTGAAAGAAGGAGCTTCAAAGAATACATTCAAAACAACTAGCTAATTGATTTAGCCTTTGATAATGGTACTTACACATGGAACAATAAAATGATGGGCTCTCAACAAATCTCATCCAGGTTGGATAGATATCTTATCTCAGATAAATTTGTACATCTAGGAGGTGATATCAATGCCTTAATACTCCCCATTACCGGCTCAAATCACTGGCCTATTTCCCTGCAATGGAAGGATCCTGGAAATTCAAACATGAAACCATTTAAATTTGAAACTTTTTGGCTCACTCACCCTGAGTTCAAAAATATGGTCAAATCAGTGTGGGGGAGCTTTACTCCCAATGGCGGCTCAACTATGTATAAATTCTAGCAGAGGTTGAAGCATATCAAAACGCAAATCAAGACCTGGAACCACACCACATTTGGTAACATCTTTCAAGATCAAAAAGTGCTCGAGAAAAGTATGAGAGAGCTACAGTAGAAGATCATTACAGGAGACAGAATCGAGAACCTAGCAAGTCAAGAACAAGCTCTTCTCACACAATTGGAAGAAAGAAGGAAACAAGAGGAAATTCTGTGGAAACAAAAGTCAAGAATTAGATGGCTAAAAGAAGGAGAAAGAAATACCAAATTCTTTCACCACACAACTATCCAAAGAAGAATGAATAACACCATCTCGCATATTCAAAATCCTTAGGGAGAGAATGGAGAAACAGGAAGATATTGAGAAAGAGCTCACTACTCACTTCAAAATAGTACATCAAGAGCCACCTATAGATAGACAGCCTACAATAAATGAAATACTCCAGTATATTCCCAAAATCATAATAGAGGAGCACAATCAGCTCTTGTCGCGACCAATTACTTTGATGGAAGTAGAAGTGGCTTCAAATCAATTGAAAGATGGGAAAGATCCAGGACCTGATGGCTTCACCTCTAACTTCTACCATCATTTTTGGGATTTAATCAAAGAGGAAGTCTAGAATGTGTTATAAGAATCACAAGCTATGCATTGGCTACTTCCATCTCTCAATGCGACATTCATAGCTCTCATCCCCAAACAAGCTTAGCTGAGTACTCCGGAGAAGTTCAAGCCCATTGCTCTATGCAATGTCATGTACAAAATCATTTCGAAAGTCATTGCCGATCACCTTAAACCACTTCTTCCTCTTCTCATTTCACCGGAGCAATCTAGCTATGTTGAAGGACATCAAATCTTGGATGGCATCATTTTGACTCATGAAATCATTCACTCCTTAAAGAGCAACAAACAGGTTGGTATGCTTCTTAAAATTGATCTTTCTAAAGCTTTTGACAAACTTAGTTGGTCCTATATAAAACACATGCTGACTGCCTTCAGCTTCAGCTTGACCTAGGTTAGATGGCTTATGCATCTCATATCCTCCCACTTCTGCTCCATCCTAGTTAATGGAATCCCCACCAAACCCTACTTCCCATCTAGAGGAATTCATCAAGGTGAACCTTTATCCCCCTTCCACTTTATTATTGTGGTAGAAGGTTTGGGTTGCCTTATAAATAATCTTGTTCAATCTCATGACCTTAGAGGCATCTCTACCCATGGAACCTCTGCGATAACACATCAACAATTTGTTGATGACAATATGTTATTCGGACACCCTTCTGTCAGTGAAGCCCGCACCTTCAAATCTTCGCTAGAAACATTTTCAAAGGCCTCAAGAACCACTATTAATATTGCCAAATCTCAAATTTTCATTTTCCACATGCCTCCATCCACTCAAAGAATCATCACCAGAATCATAAGATTCTCTCAGGCCAAACTTCCATCTAAATATTTGGGTGCTCCACTGATAGATTCAGCCTTCAAGCATGCGTCCTAGAAACAACTCATTGAGAAAATTGAAAGCTGCCTATCATCCTAGACCTACAGAACTATCAACATGGAAAGCAAGCTCATTCTGATAAAGGCAGTTTTACAATCCATGCCTCTCTATCTCTTTTCTGTTCTTGCAGCTTCTAAATAGTTACTCAAAAAGATCAAAAATTTGCAACGTAACTTTTTATGGGGCTCCACAGAGAAAAATCATAAATGGGCATTAGTAAAATGGGACAAGATCTGCACTCCAAAAAAGCAGGGGGTCTAGGATTGCGAGACCCGCAACATAGTAACACATTAATGGGAGCACGAATATGGTGGCAGTGGGTTGCAAGCTCACAGAAGCCATGGGGACAAATATGGATTGCAAAATATGCGAACAATCATCCGCAGGAAGAGTTGATAAGAATCACCACCACAAACACAGGATCTCTAATCTGGAATGCAGCAAAACAACATAGAGAGCTAATACAAAAGTATAGCTTCTGGGAGATACGCGATGGGAAAACAACATGTTTTTGGATGGATTCATGGCAACGGAGACCAAAAATTGTACGAATCCTTCCCCCTATGGATGGAAACAACAACAACCAGATTGATCATGTAGCATACCACTGGACTCAAAGTACCAATCAAGGCTTTAGGTAATGAAAACCTATTGAACAGATAATACAACATGAAACTCGAAGCCTATAAGTCAGAGCTATACAAAGAACTTACCAGCAAGAAAATCAAATATACTAATGGAAACGATATTTTGAGATGGGGCTACACCCCAAGGGAGATTTACACAACAAAAGAGGCTTATAAGCTGATGCTCCACACACAGGAACCAGTTGATCTGGCTTGGACTCATCTCTAGACTCTAGGAATATGGCCCAAAATCTCTACCTTCACCTGGTTTCTCTATCATCAACGAATTCTCACTTGGGATAATTTAATTAAAAGAGGATTCTAGGAACCCTGTTATTGTCCCAATTGTCAAAGACAACGAGAATCCATTCAACATCTCATGGACTCCTGCTACATGGCCAATCAATTATGGGAAAAAATCACCTTCAGATGTTAGAGACCATGCAAAATCTTAGGGGATATCAAAGGCACCATCCATAATTGGCCTCCTACACCATATAAGAGCAATCTTCTAAATGTGTTATGGACAATTCTCCAGGGCTTACTTTTCTGGACAATTTGGAAGCAAAGAAACAAACAAATTTTTAAAAATCAAAGCACTACTTTGGAGATCATTTGGACCAATCTCTATTAGAATATTCAAGAAACCCTAGCTCTCCAATAATGGAGCCTTGAGGACTTTCCCACTCAAGCACAGGAACAGAGTATATGGAATAACTGGAAACTAAAGCTCCCATAGGTTCCAATCGACCCCAACAAAGCAAGCATTATCACCAAGCATCCATCACATTGGAACCCCCCTCCAACAAATGTGATCAAACTAAATTTTGATGGGGCCTCAAAAGGTAACCCAGGCAAAGTCGGACATGGTGGTATATTTAGAGATCAAGAAGGCTGACCATTACTAATATACTTTGGCTCAATAGGATGGGACACGAGCAACTCTGCAGAGCTGGAAGGATTGTGGCAAGGTATGAACTTAGTGCATCAACACAATTTTCATCCTATCATAATAGAAGGGGACTCCCAAATTCTGATACACATGGTTACCCAAATACAATTGGGAACTGCAACTACAAGAGTTGCTACCAGTTGGAGACTATGGGCGAGGCTAGAACTAATAGAGCAATGGATGAAAAATAGAAGAGCTACCACTTTCATTCATGTCAAAAGAGAAAACAATAGGGTGGTCAATCTTTTGGCAAACATCAGAGTTGAACATGATCAAGTCCTTCAATCTGGAACAATCAACATTTTACATGACCAAGCTCAATTACAAGCATGCAGTGACTTGGTGCACCAGGAAGCACTTCCCCCAGATGCGGGTGCTCAGCAGTGATAATGTGGTGGAAACCAAACAAAATGGCATGTAGCTAACCCACATGGGCCTCCATAAACTGGCACACTAGTCTAAACTTGACATTAATCACAGTCATAAATGGAAATTAAGGGGACGCCATCCCCAACATGACTGCAACCACCAACCTTAGCTCGATGTGAAAATGAATACAGGTAAAGTTCTTACCACTGCACTTGTTCATCATCCTCTACCACTGCAATGTATCTACCCTCAAACTGTTGCTACTGCCAGCCAACACACTTCCATCAGGAGGTGCTACCATCTCCTCTGTTGTATTGAATTCGGCCCAGGAATTCAATTCTCTTAGAGCCTAGCCTGCCATTTCCTTTTACACTCTGCCTCTGCAGTTGGTCCATCCTCAGAGCTGCCCGTTAATCTCACTAAGCCTCTACATTACCCCAAGTCCAATTCCAGAAGAAATTCACATATTTCAAGAGCTAACATGATGAGAGCATGTCATCGAATGCGCAGTCATCGGGGCAGAAGCAGAGGTAGCCTAGCTTGTCCCCCACGTTCCCCGATCTCTGAATCCACCTCCTCTCTAGCCCAACAATCTACAGAGGGCTACCCAAACACCCACAGTGGCAGAGGTACAGGCCGCTTTCAACCTCACGGCCACCATTCGACGCCCCATGCCTTGCCTCTTAGTGGTAGTCCAGCCAATCCTGCTTCACCCCTTAGGGCTACTCCCTCAAATCCTCAAACGCATCTCCAGACCGCCCAATTCACCTTTTGTTCTTCCATGAATAGGCCCCTCATTATTGCCACAATCTCCATCAATTTTAATGAGACAAAACAATTCGCAACTAAGGGACAGATAGTCATAGGTGGTGGCCAAACCAGTACAATTCAAGAGCCGACCACTATTGGCGATGGCCATAACCAAGAAGCTTTGGACATGGCTCAGACGAGCACCCATGGAGCTAGGATGTGGCAAATTGGGAAGGGCAAGGGACAACCAGGTAAGGAGGCGGACCAGGAACAGAAGGTAGAAGGAGAGGCAAAACCTTATAGCTATTTCATTGAGGAAGAACAACTAGCACAACAACCCAAAGACACGGAGGCTTTCCACTAGGCAGATGTCAACATGGAGGAGTACAGATGCTTCATTGTGGATGAACAACTGTCACCTTCACCTCGCTCCCAATCAGCCACTCTACATGCCACGTGATCGCCACATGGTCCGCCACCTGCCTGCCACATGTCTTCTCAGGTTTTTTTACTAGAATTATGCTTTCTAGCTTTGATTAATGGGGTTTAGGAAAATCTGATAGCTTCAAATTCCCGAGATGTTTTTTGTTTAACTTTGGAAAACTTCTAAAACAATTATGCGCAATTGTTGGTTTCCCCTACATGGGCAGCAAGTTAACTATGCACTAGTTTTTTATTTGGACTGGTTTCCCTTTTTGGGCAGTATGGACTCTTTTTCTACCATTTTTTGCCAACTCTCATGCATGGCTATGCAAAGGCTACAACCTCAGTGTACAATATTTTTTCCACAATAGAATTAGCCTAACTAAGAAAAAAATATATATATTGCAAAAATATAAACACACAAAACACATAAAACAAGAGAGACACAGATATACGTGGTTCACCCAATTTGGACTACGTCCACGAAGAAATATCTAGTCCTTCCTTTTATATTATCTAGCAAAATGAATAGATACAACCTTTAACAAATCTATTTCAATTCCCTCTTCGCTCTCACACGATCTCCTCTCTCTTTCTCGCTTAGAATACAAATCTACATAGATGCAATACAATTCCCTCATATATAGCGAGGGGTTGCCTTCTAGGGAGAAAAACCCTAAATTAAACATAACTTCTACCATCAGATCTTCGCCTAATGAACAACCTAGATTAACTATGAAATTACAACATTTTACAAGGAAATTTTACATCTATTTTTAGCTTCGGGGGCGCTGCCCTGTGGACCCCACTTGCAGCATACATTTTACTGGCGGTGTTGCTGCAACATTACGAACTGGGGTCCACTGTGGTGATACCTCTAAATAAAGAAGATAATCAGGCTCCACAACAAGGGAAAGAAAACAGATTGTCCAGCGCAACACCCAATTTTCTTGGATTGGCGGATACCTTTTTCACACAGGGTATGATATGTGTATATGTAGATGCATTCGTAAGGATGAGATTTATGACATCCTGAAGGCTTTCCATGATGAGCCCTGCAGAGGAGACTTCACAGATCGTAGGACGGGGCATAAGGTACTACAAATGGGATATTGTTGGCCCACTATTTTTAAAGATGCTAAGAAATATGCCTAGGCTTGTGATAGCTGCCAAAGGATGGGACGACCTGGTCAATCCGATGAAATGCCACTGCAGCCCCAATTGGTGATAAAACCCTTTGAACAGTTGGCACTAGATTTTGTTGGACCATTTCATCCACCATCAAACCAAAATGCCTACATACTGATTGCCACAGATTATGTGACAAAGTGGGTAGAAACAATAGATTTTCCAAGAGCTATAGAAGAATTTGTAATTAATTTTGTTTTTGGGCTATTCGTGCTGTACGGTTTACCTCAGGAAGTGATAAAAGATGGTGGAGGGAAATTTGTAGGACAAAATATTATAGCCACTCTTAGTAACCACCACATTACACAAAGAATCACTTCCCTGTATCACCCACAGGCAAACGGGCAGGTTGAAAGCACCAATAAGGTCATTGAAGAAATTCTAACCAAGACAACCTCAACACATCGGTGAGACTGGGCTGCTAGACTACGAGAGGCCTTGTTGGCCTATCACACAACTTGGCGAAATACTATTCGGTATTCTCCATACCAACTTGTGTTTGGAAAAGAGCCTAATTTTCCCATTGAATTTGAAATAAAGGCTCTAAGAACAACCTAGGAAGTGGGACTAAATCTAACAGAAGCCCAAACCAAGCGACTTTAACAAATAAATGAATTGGATGAGGCTCAACTACTTGCTCTACAATAGACTGCAATTATTCAGCAACAAAGGGAAAAGTGGCATGACAGTCTTATAAAAAAGAAGACGGTTCAAAAAGGAGATTGGGCACTCATCTATGACTCTAGATTCCAATACTTTCCTGGCAAGTTACAAACAAGGTGGCTCAGCCCTTATGAAATTCAAGAAGTACATAACAATGGTACTCTCACCTTGACTACCATTGATGGGTCTAGCCATTCTTTCAAGGTGAATGGGCATCAGGTGCGTCTTTATCACAAGCCACTCACCAAGGAGTCTTTCTACCAATAGGTACGTGATGACCCCACCATGAAAATTTAACTGCAGGGAATGATGACCTGGAAGCTTTGCTCACATGAAATTGCATTTTTCTTTAGTTGTAAATAATGTATATATTCCTTTACAGTGGATTGCAATCTAGTTATTCATCACCATGTGAATACGAAGATTTTTCTTGTCTTTAGGTGTGTTTCGTAGGTGTTGTTCAATCAAATAAACAACACTTATTTCCGTTTGTATATTGTTGTTCAATCAATTGAATGATTGTTTTTCAATCAATTGAACAACACTTATTTTCATGTTTATATTGTTGTTCAATCGATTGAACGATTGATGTTCAATCAATTGAACAACACTTATTTTCGTGTGTATATTGTTGTTCAATCGATTGAATGATTGTTGTTAAATCAATTGAATAACACTTATTTTTGTGTGTATATTGTTTTCCAATCGATTGAACGATTGCTATTTAATCAATTGAACAACACTTATTTTCATGTGTGTATTGTTGCTCAATCTATTGAGCGATTGTTGTTCAATCAATTGAACAACACCTATTTTCATATATGTTTTGTTGTTCAATCGATTGAATGATTGTTGTTCAATCAAGTGAACGACATTTATTTTTGTGTGTGTGTTTATGTTCAATTGATTGAACGATTTCTATTTAATCCATTGAAAAGAACTTTTGCGTGTTTGATGTTCAATCGATTGAACAATTTTTGTTCAATCAATTGAATGGCACTTTGTGATTTTGTTGTTCAATCAATTGAACATCACTTTTTGAGTTTTTACGATTTAGTTGTTCAATCGATTGAATGATTGATGTTCAATCAATTGAACAACACTTTTTGATTTTTAGGATTTTGTTGTTCAATTGATTGAATGACTGATGTTCCATCAATTGAACAACACTTTTTGTGTTTTTATGATTTTTCTATTCAATCAATTGAACGATTGTTGTTCAATCAATTGAACAACACTTTTTGCATTTTTATGATTTTGTTGTTCAATCCATTGAACAACACTTTTCACATTTCCATGTGTTTTATTGTTCAATCGATTGAACGATTGCTATTAAATTAATTGAATAACACTTTTTGCATTTGTTGTTGTTGTTCAATTGATTGAACGATTGTTGTTCAATCAATTGAACACTTTTTGAGTGTATGTTGTTCAATCAATTGAATAGCCCCAATTTTGCTTTTTGTGTGTTTATTGTTTAAACCGATAGAATGAATTACTGTGATTTCTCTTTGCTATTTCATCGTTGGTCATTCTTTTTGCAATTTTTCTTTCTCTTTTATGTTTTGAATAAAATCCATCTGGTTGGATTTGGGCTTAAGATAAAGAAAACCAGTAATGTTAATACCATTAGGACCTATGAAACCTTTTGATGGTTATCTTTATTCAAAAGCTAACATGGTGCATATCTATAATGGCTGGTTGAATATCTCCCCTTTGGACACATCATAAAATGATTTATTATTTTAATACCATGCTAGTTTATATTTCACACTTTCAAATGGGTAAACCCCTTTGATACGATAATATGGGGGTAAAAGTATAACTTTCATTGGCATTCTTTTTACTTCTTACACCATCCTTGACACTTAAGGAGTAAATGAGCCTCCCTATTTTTATAATAAAAGCATCAAAATACGAAAATATGAAAATGCAACAAACATTGTCTTAAAGAGGATAGGGGGTCTTAGTACGAGCCAACCTACCGTCATCATAAGGATGTAATGGGTCACATTCCATTTTGGCCACCAAATCAAGGTAATGACCTTCTTGATAATTAAAACTGTCAGAAGGATAGGGGTCTCATCACGAGCCAGCCTAATCACTTTTTTATATCCTGGTGAATGACACTATGATTATCTGGTCACCATGCCAGCATAGTCGTCTCCTTATAGCAAGAAAAGAGAGAATCATCTAAAAATCAAAAGGAGGACTCTGGCTCATTTGAATCGTTAAAAAGAAAGCCTATTGAGGCTATGGATGTCTACTCGCAGCAGTGGCTCTACTTGTGGTATTGAAGTACTATGTGACACTGCCAAATTCTTTCTATCCTATTACCACCCATGGATTCGTTTCTAAAGGAAAATTTCCCATTTGAACAACATTCCTAAAAGGACAACATGCATGGTAACTTATATCATATATCCATTATATCATATTTGTCCAATCACTTTAATGAGATTCATTAATACTTACCATCGATCTTCCACTTAAGGTAAAAATATTTTGACATAATAGTTTAAATCTTTGTTTTAATTTACAAGAATTGCAAATCTGTGGATGTGTACTTCTTTGATTGTCGTTGTCATATATTGAGCCACTTTTATTGATTGGTTGCCTGCATTTATGATTTACCGATGGTTTCTCTTGTTTTTCCCATGATTGATGAACATGGACGCCCTATTCTCATTTGAGGGGGAATGGTTTGCGTATGAACAACATGTGTGACAATTTATGGATAGTTGTATGATAATTATTAAACCGATTTCTGGTTAAATGACTACATGATGATTGTGTATGTGTAATAATTTTCAAACTATTTTTTATTGGAGGAAGGATGACAACCATTATGGATATCATGAGGATTGATTATGATATTGCATCAAATATTATTGACAAGACAAATGACTTGACTGCATGTGATACTAATTCTCAAAACAACGTCATTTCCCTTTCAATAGATTTAACATTCTCTGCTCTCGTTCTAACTGCGAAAGTGTGAGAGAAGTGCATGCAAGTGAACCAGTCACACGAAAACAACAACCATGGGAGGTAGAGCCATTCGAGATTAACCCAGAGTTCTCATGGTATTAGACTAGGCTCGTACAATTCTTGAGCATGTCGGCTAGCTGCAATTTTTGAATAAATTACAGGGATTTCATGAAGAGTTGACACTTGAATTTTTGTAGAATTTGCAGAATGGAAACACCACGATAAGAGGAAAGAACATAATGGTCTCTGAAGAAGTCATAACTGAAGTCACTAGACTTCCAGTAGAAGGAATAAGGTGGATGGACGAACATGTTATTCTGCATAATGGGGTCACATTATTTCAGGATCTAGACGAGAAATTGGTGCGAACAGGAAAAGGCGTTCACCCTACAACTCTGAGACAACCATGGCAGGAATTGGTAGCCATTGTACAAAGGCACATCACATACAACAGATGAAAGGACATGGTAAAGCCCTGCCAACTTAAACTGTTAGCCATTTTAAGATAAAAAATTACAGTTAACTTGAAATTTTATTTAAATTCCCTATTGCATGATGTTGCTTATCGAGTTATAAAAGAAAAGGACCCACATACAATCATTAGTCATCATGGGCTGATCAAATTGATTACCATTCATGGACTGGTCTAGTAGCAGCTAACCTGGGATAATATTGTAAATCCTACTCTGGCCACACCTATAGAAAACACAACAACTGAACAGCAAGGGCCAAGAGCCACAGGTCCGAAAAGGACATAGAAAAGGAAGAATTCCTCTATCTCCTCGGGCTCAGCAAAATGAAGACACTTTGTGTGGGTGAAATCGCAACGACACACCCCAATTCAAATAAACAAGTTTAGGTCATCTCACACACCCCCTCCAATTCCACATGATTACTCCTTGAAAGACTATGAGCAAGAGGTGGCGAGAGTACTAGAAAACATGAGGATATTTAATGAATGAAGGAGGCAATTCAAGAATTTTGAAGGGAAAAATTATGCCCCCAATGAGCCTTCCCCTGCTGGAAGTTCTGGTCATGATCAAACCCTATTGTTTACTGATAATTTGGAAAAACAAAGGGAACCAATCCCTTCTATGGAGAAGCCTCTTGAAGCATAAATGCATGCAGGGGAAACCGTTAGAGAAGAAAATCAAGCAGTAGCTATTGGTCCACTGGAACCCCTAGTTGAAGATAACCCTACAAAAGAAACCTTGGAAGGTGAAAATCAATCAAGTTTTATGAAGTCCCCTGACGACGAGGCCCACCTAGAAGAAATCCCTGAAAACAATAATTGCTCAGGAGACACCATTCCATTGGGGTCTCCCGAGCGAGAAATTCATGATGAAAGAGACCTGGGAGGTGAAGATCCATTAGGAGATACAGTTCCAATAGAACCCCACCTTCATGTCGACACAATTCCACCCAAATAGGGACTTGAAGTAAATACAGTCATGCCACCAGTGGTCAAAAGTCTCACAACAAAGAAAACATACAAGGATAGACTCAAGAAAATGCTTACGAAATATAAGAGGCAAAAAAAATAATTAAGCAACTAAGACAATGGTTGAAGGTAGCATTCAGGATTAAGAAAGTGAAAGCCGAATTGGAGACCATAGGGACCCAAACTGAATATTTCCCTGGGGAAAATGTTGTAACCCATATTGAAACCTTGTTGGTCTATTCAAAAGAAACCCAAATAGAGCCATGTCTTTTAGAAGATAGTGAAATGCAGACAGAGGATCCTTCTATTTGCCCACAGGAAGCTCAAATGGAATTCCCTATTGTTGATGTTTCCATTCAAACTGATACTGAAGAAACCATCCAGGCTGATTGTTGCATGATTAGAGAAGTGGTTGAGGCTACTGCTTAGACTGGCTCCAAACTCAATATCTTGCTAGCTTAGATTTGTTTCATCGCTTTTGTCTCTTAGCCAATCATTTAGCTGACCTTTCACTATATTTGCTACTAGTCTGAAGTTCTGTTCCTTATTTCTGAAAATCCTTCTGTTCCTCTCCAACCAAATTTTCCAGTTAATGAATTTGGGCAGAGCAGTCCATGCTTCTTTGATTGTCTTGTTTTTTGGACTTGGGCCTGGATACTTGGCCATCCACCCAGCAAATAGGTCTGGGACAGAGTGAGGCAAGGTGAGCATAAAATTCAATGGTCCAAGGAGCTCGTGCTAGATTAGACTTGTGTATTTTCACTCCAGCGAGAGATGAAGAGTGGATTCCAAACTTTCCTTGCATAGTGTGCCTCTTGATGGCCCTAGAATGCCCATTTTCTATAGCCTATCATTTGTTAGAATTTTTTGATGGCATAGCAACCAGCAGAAGTGATCAATTTTTGGAATGGCAGGGAAGTTAAAAATACTAACCTAGGGCACCGGATTAGGAGGCACGTGAGGTCTCTCCATTTATTTGGCGTAGCCTTGAGCCATTGTATAGCCGATCTGCTTTGGTCCCTAGCCTCTCATGTCTTTTCTTCTTGTGTGCAACAGAGCCATCCCATGTAGCATATTTAATAACGCAACATAATCTAATTGCAACGCAGGTGGGACTGTGATCTGTTTCCAGCTAGACCAGCTATCTCCACACCATTTCAATATGTCTTAGAGAATTTTTATATTTACTTCATCCATCCATGCCTTCAGCTCGTTCCTGAGATTTGTGTCCACCAGCGGAGGCCTGTTCATGCTGCCATCATCCCATAACCTGATGCTTTTTCCATTTCCTCATATCCAGTAGGCATTGATTCTTATTAGCAGGCCAGTTTTAATAATTAGAGTGCTGAAGGGGGTTCTATTTTGGTTTTTGGGCTGCTTCAGGCACCGAAGTCTCTATAGCGCTAGTTGAACCCATCCTGGCTTTGGAGCTATGATTTTCCAAATCAGTTTGGCTCCCATTGCTAAAATTTGTATACTTAGATTTTTGAAGTTTAATCCTCCCTCCTGCAGTAGTCTGGAGACTATTTCCTAATTAACTAGAGAAATTCTCTTCTCACTATGTTTGCCTCCTTTCCAAAGAAAGTTCTTAATTAGCTCCTCCATCCTCTTAATCATTCCCACAGGCACCAAAAGAACAGAGAATTGAAATAGAGGCAGGCTACTAAGCACGAATTTGATGAGCACTGATTTTCCAGCAATGTTGAGCCAGGAGGATCCCCAGGCCTGCATTTTTGCTTTGAATTTTTCTATCTGGGGAAGCCAATCCTTGCTTAAAGCCCTCTTATGAAAGATGGGCAGCCCAAGGTATTTAAAGGAGGTCCAAGATGCTGAAGCTGCAAAGCCTAGACATCTGGCTATGGAACTTGCAGAAGCAACTGAGATATTCCAACAGTATATATGACATTTACCCTTGTTTAGTTCATTGCCTGATACTTTACAGTAGTCTTCCAACACTTCTTTAAATTTGTTTGCAGAAAGTTGAGTTGCAGCCCCCAACAACAAGGTATCATCTACGAAGAGGGCGTGGTTGACACTCTTAACCCCTCTTGCTATGCACAAGCTAACTATATCTTGGTCTTGTTGCTTCTTGTTTAAATAGAAGCTGAGGACAGAGGCCTGCAGCACAAAGAGGAGGGGTGAGAGGGGGCACCCCTGCCTCAGCCCTCTAGAAGCTTTGAAGAAGTTAGCAGCCCTACCATTCACTAAAGGCGCAATCCAGGGTTCTGAAATACAAGCTCTGATCCACTTGATAAAATTTTGACAAAATCCAAGCTTGTGTAAAACATCAAACAAAAATCTATGTCTCACACGATCAAATGCATTTGCTAGATCTAGTTTAATGACCATACCTTTTTCTTTTCGACGAAGGCTAGAATGAATTGCCTCTTGGAGTAGGATGAAGTTATCTACTAGCTATCTATCATGTATAAATCCACCTTGATTCTCTGGGATGATTTTGGGGAGAATTTTCTTCAACTTGTTTGCTATTACCTTGGTGATCACTTTATATACAATGTTACATAAGGATATAGGGCAGAATCTATTAAATGAGTTTGCACCTTTTTCTTTAGAGATGAGGGCGAGGAAAGTTGAGTTTTTGTAGCCTCCAATTTTCTGACACTCTTGGGACTTTTCGATCATTTTAAAGAGCTCCTTCTCAACTATCTGCCAACAGGTTTGAAGAAATCTAGGTGTGAAACCATCTGGTCCCGGGGCTTTGTCGGGTTCCATTGCAAAGAGGGCTTCCCTAAGTTCATTTTTGGTGATTTTGCCTTCAAGGGCCTGGTTCATTTTAGATGTGATGAGGTTGGGAACAACATCTAGTAGATTTTTGTTTTGGCAAGTCTCCATGTCTTCACTATACATCTTCTCAAAGTGATCTATAGTTGCCTTCTTAATGGTGGAAAAGTCCTTTAGGGTGCAGTTATCTTTTTTGATTTCAGAGATAGAATTATGGCATTTCCTGGCTTGAGCCTGCTTGTGAATAAATGAAGAGTTTCGATCGCCAGCTTTGAGCCATAGACTCCTTGACTTGAGCCTCCAAAATTCTTCTTTTGCCAGACAAGCCTTATGGAATTTTTGCTATAACTGAGATTCCTTGTCTAGCTCTTCTTTGGTGATTTTGGCAACTTCTAGGTGGAGGTGCTGCTTTTCTAGGTCGCTTTGGATTTTTTTTTTTTCTGTCAACAGCAGGATTGGGCAAGGTCTTAACCCAGCCTTTCAGCATAGCTTTTACTCTTCGAAGTTTTTCCTCCCAAACCAAAAAAGGGGAACCCTTGACTGGATATTTCCAGCAATCTCTGACCTTTTGCATGAATTCTGTCTCTTTAGTCCATAGAGAGCTAAATCTGAAAGGGATAGGCCCCAGATCCTTAGAAGTCAACAGCTCTAGGCTAATGGGCTTCTGATCTGATACACTGCTATCGAGAATACGGATTCTAGTCTCTAACCCAAGAAGTGGGAAGTAACTTTGAAAAAAAAATCTATCAAGTCTTGCCGCTATGTGACCCGGTCCAACTCTCTTATTTGACCATGTGAACATGCCAGTAACTTGCTTTATATCTAGCAGGTCCCAGTATTTCATGAGGTCTTCTACCCATTCTCTTGCTGTATCTCTGACTATGCTACCTCCTCTTCTTTCTGTTGAGAGGAGGGTGAGGTTTAGATCTCCAACTATGATTATGTTTTCTAGATTCTCTACATCTGCAAGACTTTTGAGGGAGTCCCAGCAGATTTTTTTTCTCACCTGCATTGTTAGGAGCATACACATTGAATAGACAAATAATCTCCTTGGATTCTAAATGTTACATTTAAAAAAAAACCCAATGGGTATTCAGGGACTCAGAGATTAATGAAAACTTATTTGTGTTCCAAAGTGACCCAAGCCCTCTCGATGCTCCACGGGAAAAAATTGCATGCGCTCCACTTTTATTCCAAAATTTTTTGCTTGCTTGGAGGAAAGTTGTGTCCTCGAATTTAGTCTCCTAGATGAGAAGGATATCCGGGGCTTCCAATCTTATTGAACTATTCATTGCTTCTTCCTTAGTTGTGGTGCCCATTCCCCTATAATTCCAGGAGACTATCTTCATCATTTATTTTTGCCTTGATGAGCTCCCTTGGAGCCCTAGGATTGAATCCTCGTCATCTTTAGGGTTTTTGCTAGGAGTTTCTCTAATGTTGTTTGGCTGCCCTAGAGTTTGTCCTTATAAGTTTATTGTTCTGTTTTTTCCTTTCCAGACTTTCATCCTCTTGTAGATCTTCTAGGAGAAGACTGGGATTCACCTATTTCCCCTTCTTCCTCCGACTCCTCAGACTATTGGATTTCCTCCTCCTCTTCTGATACCCTACCTTTGGATCTCTCTGGTACACTTTTGGTCAAGGGGGAGGCTTTAGATGGAGAGGCATCCTTTGGGATTTCGGTCTCTTGGATGGTCATGATTTCAGATCCAAGGATCTCAAATTTATTCCCTTGGCTTTCCATGGATGGTTTTTGAGTAGGACCCACTTGAGGAGCTTTAGCTACATTTGCATTCTTCTGGTGAGAATTTTTGGAGTGATTTTCCTGGTTCTATCCATCTTCCTTCCCTTTTTCTTCCACCCCTTTGGACGTGCAGTCTTTGGCAAAGTGTCCGTAGACGTGGCACTTCCGGCATTTGAATGGCACCTCCTCATAATCCAATTTTTGTACATGAGTCAAGGGACCTACAACTATTTTGATGGCTTCGAGTAGTCTGACCTCTAGATCTACCTCCACATAGATTCTGGCACAATCATACGGATCTTTGTTGTTGGCCTTGTCTGTAAATTTTCCAAGGGTATTTCCTATGTGCTTCAAAGAGTCCCAGTTCCAACAGTGAACTAGAAGATTGGGGAGTCTCACCCACACCAGGACCACTATAGGCACATCCACTGCTGGATCGAAGTCTGGCATCCATTTATTTAAATACAGACCTTGAGGGCCAATGCAATAGGGGCCATTCCTAAAAATGAGATCTTTGTCCTCTTTTGCACAGAATTCAAACAAAAAATATCCTCTCCCGAGTAATTAAGAGGTTACCTTGTTTTTTTATCAAAGGTGCCCAGTTCCTGGCTGTTGGAAATAATACTGAGAGGGGGGGTGAATTAGTATTACCTAGTCAATTTTTCAAACCTAGAACATATATGCTCCTTCAGCTAGAGAAAACCGTGTATATACACACTACAGATAAGGGAACCTGCATATACCATGCATACATATAATTTAATATATTCTACAGATGTTAGTCATTAATCTGTGCATCAGAATCATATAAACAGTAACCAGGAACAGTAAAACAGAGCGGAAGACAATCACACACAAGAACACAAGATATAAGGTGGAAACCCAATGTGGGTGAAAACCACTTACTGCAATTCGTCTCTATCTTATTTCAATTAGAAACTTCTTTTTACAATGATTCTGTATTGGTGCAGTCTTTTACCAGTACACAGGTTGCTACCTGTAGAGAGCTACAACCCTCGCTCGTTCTCCAGCTTCTCCTGGAAGGGAGCTACAACCCCCTAATTTTTTGTACTAGCTAGGATACTAGTACGCAGGCTACTACCTGTAGAAGGCTACAACCTTCTCTTTTCTTGGAGGGACCATGTTTCATAAATTTTCAAACTAGATCCATGAACATCAATCAATCATAAAGAATCAAACAATCTTCTTTTCACCAATTAAAACTGAATCAAGTAGACACTTCTCTAATAGCTATACCCAGAACCCTGTAACAGTATCCACACATCAATTCTGAACCCAGATCACTGCAGCAATAAATAGAAGCAGCTAGAAGATAATTCAAGAGACATACACTACTTCAAAAACCAGAAACCTACGTACATACGCTTCTATGTTTGGACCAACCTGCGTATACATTGTTTTCATTCACAGAACCTGCGTGTATACGCGCCTTTGCTTCACCAAAACTACATATAGATCTATAAAGGATAATTCACTCTTTCAAACATTCAGACATTAGTTAACCCAGATTACCAAATTTATAGATCAATCATGCACCACATATAACAGATCAAAAATCATACAAAGATATTATCATTCAAGCCTTAATATTTTGACCCATCAATAGAACTTATCCTTCTCCTTATGCTTAGGTTTCTTCTTCATTCAGATCCGGATCTGCACCATAACACCAATCACCAGTATTCCAGATCTATCACTTTATCAAATATTCAATTATTCAGATCATTCTTTGCCAAATGATCTCCTTCCTCTTTTATAGCCTTAGGCCTTTCTCAATACCATAGACCCAATACTTGGGATCAACACTTATGACGAGATACCATGGCCCAAAACCACAGGTTCAAATACCAAGCACTAAATACCACGGACCAAAAATAAGTTCTCCCGCATGCACGCGGTTTTCCTTGTGTGAAAGTGTGTGTATACGCATACACGAATTTGGAACATATAACCCACATGTATACGCGTCCTTGTCAAGGTGAACGTGCGTATATATCGTTTCCTTCATTCTGAGAGCCTGAACTGAGATTTGTCACCAGAGTGAGTTACCATCAAGGACAACACCTGTGCCATACCACCAAACCTATGTCATAATGCCAATAATCTCCCCCTTTGGACTTGATGGCAACCCCAAGATCCTCAAAGTCATTCTTCCCCTTTGTCATCAAGGGCAAAGGGTTATGCTCCCCCTGAGTACATGCTGAAATATCTGCTCTGCTATGCTGACCAAGCTCCCCCTGACTAGTAGGCAAGATCTGCAAAAAGATGTTCTTCAAGAAGAACCATGACTTATACATCATAAAGGACCTTCCTATCACCAAAAGACTCTATACATACATCCATCACCCAACCAAGTGGGGATACACTAGAAATTTACATAAGACAACCAAGTACATTACATCATTCATCCTAGGCATAGTGGGGAAACCAAAATAGGCCGTTACATGACCTTGACAATAAATGATATACATGACATAGAGACGAAATAGCAAGACTTATGAAAGTCACTAATAACTGATATCAACAGCATCTGTCAATCACACTTCAGATCAACAACCATGTTTTCCTTCTGTTCTCCTTCTGCAGCTGATCCACCTGAACCCAAAACAGCTTGTGTACTCGAACCAAAAGCTTCTAATGTAATGTCAACAATGCATTATCAGAAGTTTATTTGCTCCCCCTAAACCTGTGCTAGATGGTCTCTGTGAAACCCATATCAAACTCCCTTCAACCAGAGTCTGTCCCCACTGATTTCCTTCAAACCATCATATACACAACTGTATGTGCATAAACCAGCTTATGTATGGGGATCCTCCTCATGCAACTCGCGTAAAACCATATTTCTCTGAAACAGTCAAGTTTCAATAGTAATATGATGCATCAACTACTCCCAACTTCTCTCTGAGGTATTCAAAAGTTTCCGTGGGCAGTGGTTTGGTGAGAATATCAGCAACTTGTTCCTTAGAGGGAACATACTCCAATTTGACCTTTTGTTCCAACACTTGTTCCCAAAGAAAATGATACTTGATCGGTATGTGCTTGGTCTTTGAATGCATGACTGGATTCTTTGAGACGCTGATTGCGCTTGTATTATCACATAAGATGGAGATAGGTGGAATACAAGTGATTTGAAAATCATGCAAAGTTTGCATCATCTAAAGAAGTTGAGTGCAACAAGATGCAGCAGCCACATATTCTGCTTCAGTTGTAGATAATGCAATTGAGCTTTGTTTCTTGTTGAACCAAGAAACTAATCTGGAACCCATAAAGAATGCACCACAACTAGTTCTTTTCCTGTCATCCATGCTTCCAGCCCAATCTGCATCTGTATAAGCATGAAGAGTGAGATATGTATCTCTAGGATACCATAGGCCATAGTTTTGAGTTCCTTGAAGATACTTGAAAATTCTCTTTACTGCCTGAAGATGAGTTTCCTTTGGATTTGCCTGAAATCTTCCAACCATTCCCACTACATGCATGATGTCTAGTCGGGTACCTGTTAGATAGATCAGAATTCCAATCATGGATCTATAAGTTGGTTGATGCACTGCTGCTGATTCATCATTTGCATTGAGGCTACATCCTATAACCATAGGGGTACATACTGGTTTTGAATCTTCCATGCCATACTTCTTCAAAATCTGCTTGAGGTACTTGGTTTGAGATAAAAAGATACTTCCTTCATTTTGTTGGATTTGTAATCCAAGAAAATATGTCAGTTCTCCAAGCAAGGACATTTCGAATTCTTTCTGCATTACCAAGGCAAAGTTCTGACTCATAGCTTCTTCATTGCCGCCAAAGATGATATCATCAACATACACAACAAGTACTGGCAATTTGTTACTTTCAATTTTTATATAAAGATTGCTATCTGTTGATCCCTTTGAGAAACCTTGTTGATGAAGATATTTTTCCAAACGATAATACCAAGCCCTTGGAGCTTGTTTAAGACCATAGAGAGATTTCTTAAGTCTACATACAAGTTTTGGATCATTTTCAAGGATGAATCCATTTGGTTGCTCAATGTACACTTCTTCTTCTAAGTCTCCATTCAGAAAGGCAGATTTCCCATCCATTTGAAATACTTTTAATTTCTGAAAGCTAGAGAGAGCAAGGAACATTCTGATGGCCTCAAGTCTAGCAACGGGAGCAAATTTTTCTTCAAAGCTGATTCCTTCTTGTTGAGCATACCCTTTACAAAAAATTCTAGCTTTGTTTCTAATAACTTCCCCATTTTCATTCAAATTGTTTTTAAATATTCATTTTGTCCCTATGACATTCTTATATTTTGGTCTAGGAACTAATTCCCAAGTGTTATTCTTTTCAATCTGCTCAAGTTCTTCATCCGTTGCCTTGACCCAGCATTCATCTTTGCATGCCTCTCTTATATTTTGTGGTTCAGTGGAGGAGAGAAATGCCAAATAGCTTGAAGCTTCTGCAATTATTCTTCTTGTTTGTATACCTGCCTCTTTCTACCCCAAAATTTGAGATTCTGGATGATTCTTCTGAATGTACCTAGATGGAGTCTTTTCTTCTATCCTTATCTATTCTTCTGGCATTTCATGGGTTCATTCTTCATCATGAATATGATTTGATGTTGATGGATAGTCCTCCTCATCATCTTTAAAATCTTTAGATCTTACCTGCCGAGGAGTGCTTTCTTCTCAATCAACCACTACATCAATACTTTCAACAATTTTTCCAAGCCTTTTATTATAGCACTTGTAAGCTTTGGTATGGGGAGAGTAACCAAGGAGAATGCCTTCATTTGCTCTAGGTTCAAACTTGCCAAGATGTTCATTAGTATTTTTGATATAGCATTTGCTTCCAAAAGTTTTGAAATATTTTACCGAACGAGTCTCGCCATACCATAGCTCATGAGGGGTTTGAGTACTATTCACCTAGACATTTGTTTGTTGAGAATAACAACTGCAGCAAATGCAGCTTCACCCTAGAAAGTTGCGAGAGTTCCAGACTCATCAAGCATAGCACGAGCCATTTGTTGAAATTTTCTGTTCATCCTTTCCACTACTCCATTTTGCTGAGGAGTCCTGGCTGTAGAGAATTCCCTTCTTTTTCCATATTCTTAACAAAAATCGAAAAATTCATTCGAGGTAAATTAGCCTCCTTGATCAGGCCTGAGGCATTTGATTTTATGATCTGATTCGTTCTCCACCAAGGCTTTGAATGATTTGAACTTTTCAAAGGCTTCGTCTTTGTGCTTCATAAGTCCTATCCAACACATCCTGGAAAAGTCATCAATGAATAATATAAAGTATTCTTCTCCTTGAGGTGACCTTTTCCTAGATGGACCACATACATCAGTATGGGCAAGTTCAAGTGCCCTGCTGGTTGATCCTTCCTTCTCAGGGAAGTTAGTTCTGGTTTGCTTACCCAACTGACATGATTTGCATACTGTATTGTTTGGAATTCTGATGTCTGGAAGACCGCAAACTGCGTGGTATTTGCATGCTTTCCTTGTCTGTGAGAAGCTTAGATGCCCCAACCTCCGGTGCCATAGCCAGTGTTCATCATTCTTGCTTAGATAGCATTGTTGTTGTCCTTCTTTGAATATGTATAGATTATTTGGAGTTCTTATGCCTTTGATCATTGTTTTTCCTATATCAAGATCACGAACACTACATCCATTTGATTGGAATATTACCTCAGTTCCCTGATTGCACATCTCACTGACACTCAATAGATTATGCTTCAAGCCATCAACATACATAACATTTCTAGCTTTGACCTTTTCTTTCAACTGAACAAAGCCTTTACCTTTTATGACCACAGGGGTGTCATTTCCAAATGAGACCTTCTTTCCCTTTTCTAAGGCACTATATGGTTGAAGTTTTTATTTATCACCTGTCATATGTTTCAAACATCCATTGTTGATGTACCATTGATTTTCGTGTCCTTCTGCATATAAGGCTATACCACATCTTTCTAATTGCGGTTCTTTCATTCTCCATGTTTTGGCACTTGAGACTTGTTCCTTCTGAGTTGTTTCCCGAAACCTGCTCCTACATTTAGAATCTTCATGATCGAAGTTGTTACAAATAGAACATTCAATTTCATTTTCAAGGGCAGAAACATTATTGTAGGTCCTTTTTGTGATCCCAGTCATACTTCTTTGTTTTTGAGCTTCTCTAGTCATGATTGTCTTATAGGCAACACATTGAGCTACTTTATGACCAAAGTTATGACAAGAGAAACATTGGCCATTGAAGAAACTCCTACGATTTTCAAATCTACTAGCCAAATGATTGTAGCTTCTATTGACATCCATTCTTGAGGTAAATTCAGAAGATTTTACCTGTGGCTGGTTGTAGCTTGTGTTCATCCTTAAGGTGGATTGCCCCCAATTTACCTGGTAGTATTTGTTCATTTTTGAGGTAAATTGACCCTGATTTACCTGGTGATCTCCATTGGGCCTTTGCTCATTCCTCCTTGCTGCATCAAGATAACTTTTGGAGGTGCATGGTTTCTGTGCTTGAGATGCTTCTTCATTATACCCCAGACCTGTCTTGATTAGTGGAGAATGCTACACATTGATAATCTCATCTAGAGTTTCAAATCTTTTAACAAATCTAAGATTAAGAGCTTTTGTTTTCTCAGTCTCTTTTCTAAGTCCCACAATTTCACATTCTAATTTTTCATGATGTTTTTCCCTTTCAATCAGTGGAAATTGCAGAGTATCAATAATCATATTTTTCTCTTCTAAACAAATTTTGAGTTTAGAAATCTTTTTATAAAGCCCTTCTTCATCTATAACATCCACAAAATCATCATCTTCAAAAGCCATTAAAAGTCTATAATCGTTACCTTGTTCATCTTCATCACTATTTGAAAGTCCATCACTGTCTTCATGAGTGTAATAGCTTTTCTTATTTATATTGTGTTTCTTGTTCCATCTAACAGGTTCCTTCCCTTTGTCAAGCTTATCTTTATGAGGACACTTGGCAACATAGTGACTAACTCTTCCACAAGTAAAGCATTTGAAAGGTAACTTACCTCTGAATCTTCCAGCACCTTATTGAAGGTTCTTGACAAAATTTGATTCTTCCTCTTCTTTTGACCTATGTCCTAACTCATAGTAATCTCCTTTGTTTGAAGCCTTGAAAGCAGCTTCTCTCCTGTCTGATGGTCCTCCTTTCCTCATTTCGTAAGCAGTTAGAATCCCGTGCAACTATGACATGGTAAGTTGCTATAGATTCTGTTTTTCTTCTATTGTAGAAACCTTTGATTCAAACTTAGAGGACAAAGATCTTAGTACCTTTTCAACCACAACAACCTCTTTTATTTCTTCACCCAAGTTTTTCATACAATTAACAATCTCATCTATACATAGGAAATAGTTAGGCACACTTTCAACATTGTGCATTCTGAGATTTTCATACTGAATTCTGAGGGTTTGAAGTCTTTCTCATTTTACTTGTTCATCTCCTTCATAGCTCATAACAATCTTGTCCCATATTTCCTTTGCGGATTTATACTGCATAACATTGACAAATTCTGATTGAGATAGACATCCCAATAGAGTATTGACAACTTTTGCATTTGTTTCATACTGCTTCTTACTAGCCAGATCTGTAGGAGTTGTTGATGGAAAAGTGTACCCTGTATCTATGATATCCTAGACTTCTGTACCAAGAGATTGAAGATAGGTTGTGACTCTTACCTTCCAATAGACAAAGTTGGTCCCATAAAAAATTGGTGGTTTGATTGATGCTTCTCTCTCGTAGTTTCTCATGATGATAGATCTTCCTTCAAGTGATCAAGCTTCTTCTGAAGGACCTACTCTGATACCAATTGTTGGAAATAATACTGAGAGGGGGGGTGAATCAGTATTATCTAGTCAATTTTTTAAACCCAGAACATATACACTACTTCAGCCTAGAGAAAACTACGTATATATGCAACTACAGATAAGGGAACCCATGTATACCATGCAGACTTATAATTTAATATATTCTATAGATGTTAGTCATTAATATGTGCATCAGAATCATATAAATGGTAACCAGGAACAAAAAAACAGAGTAGAAGACAATCACACACAAGAACACAAGATATAAGGTGGAAACCCAATGTGCGTGAAAACCACCTGCTGCAATTCGTCTCTATCTTCTTGTAATTAGAAACTTCCTTTTACAATGATTTTGTACTGGTGCAGTCGTTTACCAGTATGCAGGCTGCTACCTGCAGAGAGCTACAACCCTCACTCGTTCTCCAGGTTCTCCTGGAAGGGAGCTACAACCCCCTAAGTTTTTGTACTAGCTGGGATACTAGTACATAGGCAACTACCTGTAGAAGGCTACAACCTTCTATTTTCTTCGAGGGACCACATTTCATAAATTTTTAGACTGGATCCATGAACATCAATCAATCATCAAGAATCAAACAATCTTCTTTTCACTAATTAAAACTAAATCAAGTAGACACTTCTCTGACAACTGTATCCAAAACCCTGTAACAGTATCTGCACACCAATTCTAAACCCAGATCACTGCAGCAATAAATAGAAGAAGCTAGAAGATAATTCAAGAGACATACACTACTTCAACAACTAGAAACCTACGTGCATACGCTTCTGTGTTTGGACCAACTTGCGTATACGTTGTTTTCATCACAAAACCTGCATGTATACACTCCTTCACTTCACTGAAACTGGGTACAGATCTGTAAAGGATAATTCACTCTTTCAAACATTCATACATTAGTTAACCCAGATTACCAGATTTATAGATCAAGTATGCGCCACATATAACAGATCAAAAATCATACAAAGATACTATCATTCAAGCCTTAAGATTTTGACCCATCAATAGAACTTATCCTTCTCCTTGTGCTCAGGTTCCTTCTTCATTTAGATCTAGATCTTCACCATAACGCCAATCACCAGTATTCCAGATCTAGCACTTTATTAGATATTCAATTATTCAGATCATTCTTTGCCAAATGATCTCCTTCCTCTTTTATAACCTTAGACCTTTCTCAATACCATGGTCCAAAATCATAACAAACCAATACCATGGACCCAATACTTGGGATCAACACTTATGACGAGATACAATGGCCCAAAACCATAGGTTCAAATACCAAGGACTAAATACCATGGACCAAAAATAAGTTCTCCCACATATACGTGCTTTTCCTTGGGTGAAAGTGTGTGTATATGCACACGCGACTTTGGAACGTATAACCCGCATGTATACGCATCCTCGTCAAGGTGAACCTGCGTATATATATTTTCATTCTTTCTGAGAGCCTGAACTGAGATCTATCACCAGAGCGAGTTGCCATCAAGGACAACACCTGTGCCATAGTGGCAACCTTGTTTCATAATGCCAACACTGGCGACCCAGTTCTCATTTGATTTCAGGGAAGGCCAAAGTCCTGTAAACTGACCAACTAGTGTACGATGTACCAGAGACAAGGCTACCTGGATCGGTTCTTCTGGTGGAAGGGTGATCTCAGGTATATCTTCTAGCTTTTTCACAAACTTTGCTGCTTCCATGCATTTCTCCTTAGGCAAAGAGGCCAGCAAGGTTTTGAAGGCCTCAGCGACAGAAGGAGAAGGAGGAGAGGGAGGCCCTTGTGTGGGAGTCAGTTCCTCCATGAAGAACCAATAGATCCAGCTAGGCCAGCCACAACTTGTAGCAGAGCCCTCAGTTTAGAACGCACGAAAGGTGGAAGGCGGACACGCTCGCAGGCTTCAGATTGCACATAATGCAGATCTCGTAAGTTGGAGAGTGAAAAATATGTATATGTATATGTATATGTATATGTATATATATATCTATATCTATATATCTATATATAAAATATATATTATATAATATAAATATAATATAATATATATAACTCTATTTCATATTTTAATGAAGAAGACTGCATTTAATTCATAATCGTATTCTGAGTATCTAATAGCAGGGACTTCTTGAGACTTTGGCCCCAATCAAGAGAATATCAACTACTTCACCTATGTTATAATCATTTATGTTTATTATTTACTATTTGTTATTATTAAGTTAGTATCATTCTGATTACCGTGAGGATTGACGATTCTTATTTACATTTGCTATTTATTCAATATTCAAGACTTAGCTATGTGATTATATATGCGGGATTCTCTTTGTTGAAATAGTTATGTTATATGTGTGATGCTCTTTCTTCAATTAGTTATGTTCATTTCATATTGTTGTTCATTCTAAGTAATGTTATCATAAATTTCAAAGCTATAATTGATTGATTTCCATAAGATGCTTATTTGGTCATTTGTTTTTCAATTATCATAACTCTCTTTCATGTTAAATAAGTTAGTTTCAATTCCAGTTAAGACTGCAAAGTGTGATTCTTTCTAATTGTATTCAGATTCATTTACTTTCATAATAGATTAAGTAGAATTGCAAAGTGCGCTATGAATTCATTTCAGAAGCATTTGGATTGAATATAGATAGACATTAGAAATTTCAATGATTCCAACGTAGATTGACCTCTGAATTCACTGCATATATAGTGATGACACTCTTGAAATAAAAAGACTTTCCCTAGGCTGATAATGAATGTATGTATTGAGATTGTTTGTAATAGGACATCTTAGTGCACCAACTTTTTGGCGTCATTTCCAGGGAGAGTGTTTCAAAGTAATTTCCTTTTATCTTTTTGTAAGAGAATTGGGTTTTAAAAATGAGAGGTAAGAACCTGTGTGACCAACAAGTAAAGTGCTTGCTCAACAGATCGCTTTTCAACAAAAGCATAGAGGTTAAATAGAAATAGTTTTCTATGAATGACTAGGATTAAAAACATAGAAAAATATGAGAACCACCCACCTAAATCAATAAATCCCAAGGGATCGGTGCGCCTTGGGTGAACAAATTTTATAGATGAAATATCAGTGCACCAACATGTATGATCATTGCCAACCGAAGATCATGTGTGGGGTAGTTCTTCTCATGCTCATTTAGTTTTCATGACTCATAACATACCACCAAGTCCTTTCTTGTAAGAATGTGTGCATACTATAAACTCTTTGTCCGGATATGCAATATTTAACACTGGCATATGTGTCAACAACTACTTGATGTACTCAAAATTAGCCTCGCACTCCTTTGTCCATTCAAACTTTTACCTTTTCTCTGTAATGATGTGACAATATAAGAAATATGTGAGAAGTTCTTGATGAACCTCTAATAATAACCTGCCAATCCCATGAAGGACCTCACCTCATATACATTCCTAGGAGCTACCCACTCCATGATAGTTCTTATATTTTCTGGATCTACTACAATGCCCTCCTTGGAAACAACATGTCCGAAGTAGTGTATCTCAGTATGAAAGAAACTGCACTTGTTGAGCTTAGCATACAACTAATGCTCTCTCAACAAAGTCAACACTACTGCTAAATTCTCAGGATGCTCTTCGTCATTTTTATAATATATCAATATGGCATCAATGAACACAATAACAAAATTATGAAAGTACGAACGCAACACACTATTCACCAAGCACATAAATGTAGCTGGAGCTTTAGTCAAATTGAATGGAACTACAACAAACTCATAATTCCCACACCTGGTCTGAAAATATGTCTTGTAAATGTCCTCCTCTTTGATGTGTATCTGGTGATATATGGATCTCAAATAAATCTTTGAGAACATGGTTTCTCCCTTCAACTGATCAAACAAGTCATCAATCCTCTGCAATGGATACTTATTCTTGATGGTCACTTTGTTCAATTGCTTGTAGTCAATGCATAATCTAAGAGTACAATCTTTCTTCTTTACAAACAAAACTGGTGCACCCCATGGTGATACACTTGGTGTAATGTATCCCTTGTCGAACATCTCCTTCAATTGTAGCTTTAACTCTACCAACTCAGGTGTGCTCATCCTGTAAGATGCTTTTGATGCCAGAGCTACCATTGGAACCAACTCAATAGAAAATTTTACCTCCCTATGAGGTGGAAAATCTGAAATATCCTCAGGAAATACATCCTGTAACTATTGTAGAATTGGGTACCTGCTCAAAACATCTACATCCTCAGCTTCCATACCTTTGTCACTAGAAATGTGAACTGCGAATAACATACACCCTTTACTACAATTATGCTTTGCCTGCATAGTTGTTACCATCGTAATTGATGTGGATTTCTTCTTTCCTTGTAAGACTCTTAGTTGTCCATTATCATCCAATCACTCAATGGCCTTGTCATAATAATCCACCTTTCTTATATGAAGGTACAACCAATCCATGCCCAACAACATACTTTATGATCCCAATGGTAATACATTCAAATATGTTGAGGTAGGGATACCATTCAAATAAGATACACAAGCTCTTACCCAAAGGTGAACTCGCTTCTTTGTACCTATAGCCAACAGTACTAACTATGATTATGCATGTAATTCCCTACTCAAACCGCACTTATCCATCAAGTCAAGACTAACGTAGATATAATTAGATCTAGTGTCAATCAAAAAAGAAATAACTTCATCACAAAGCTTACCTTCCATGTCAATGATAGATGTCTGATGGTCTACATGTTTGTTATCCAATGTCACATAAATACGAGGGACACTCTGACCAACATCCCCAATAGTTTGTGTCTCCTATGCACTATATATCTAAGGCCTACCAACTTGATTCTATGGACAATATCTCCTGCGATGATCCTTTCCACAAGTCTAACACTCTATAGGCTTCCAACTCGCATCCTTATTCTATTCTTCTAATCTAAATCCATGTCCTCTATCAGATGCATTGAACTTCTTTGATGGTGTTACATTCTCTTTATTACCTGTGCCTTGAGGTCTTACTCGCTTCTTGTCCCATTTTCCTTTTTTCTTTGCATTACCTTTCCAGTCTAGTTTAGTCTCGGATCTGCGCTTCGATTGTTCATAGCAATGCTTTATCTTTCAAATGGCCTCCTCCAATGATCTAGGCTCATCGAACTCAATTTTTTCTTTGAATGTCATTGGTAACCCACTAGTGAATCTAAAAATCTTTACGTTCTCTGCCTTGATGTAAGGCACATACCTTAGTAGCTCCAAGAACTTGCTAGTGTACTTATCATCTATCATAGATCCCATTTTTAGCTCATATTATTCTTTTGCCCTATCATCAAAGTATCTCTCTGATAGATACTTCTTCTTGAATAGCTGCTCAAACTCACTCCAATTCAAGTTATCCACATGTATACCTCTGATATTGTTCACATCTTCCCACCAAATGTTTGCTTTACCTTTCACATTGAATGTGGCTACTCTGGTTTTCATCTTCTCTGAATAGTCATGCAACCTAAAGAACTTCCTCATACCAAGCAACCATGCCTCTGCATCCTGCAAATTTTTCACCTTTGCATCAAATGTAGGTGGATTTTCTTTCTTAAACTCATCTGAAAAATACCCCTTATCGCTTCTCTTATAAGGATGATAATGATATTGATCATCATGCATGTCAAAACCAAAACTAGAATGGTACCTGTGTCTATCCCCTCTCCTATCCAGAGTCTTCAACAATCTGCCATCTCTAATTGTGTCATCTCTATCTGACCTGTGACCAATAGGCAACCTACTACCATATGCCCCATTAGTTTTGTCCTCAACCCCATTAGTTTTTTTCTCATGCTCATCACTGATCCACAGTGGTCCTTGTCGTTGCAAATATGACAAACTCTAAAGTATCACTGCATTTACCTCTGCTAGCTTCTCCTGTGCATGTATGATTCTACCATTATCTACCTTACAACTCCTTATTTCTTCCTTTAAGCTTCTTAATGTATTTGCAAAATCGAAAGAGTCCAATAAGAAAGAGTCGAAAAGCAATAGAAGGAATAATATATTCTTGCACTCCTACATAACCACATGAAAATTAAAACCTACAACTACTCGAAAAGAGAAAAAAGAAAAAAGAAAAACACACTTGTTTTCACATAATTAAACAAACATGAAATGTAACCTTTATTTTTATACTTTATAGCATTCCAAAATATAAAGGTAAACATTAATCCTATTAACATGTTGTGCATTATCAAAAATATTAAAAGATGTCTGCAATTTATATAATTTATTTTATGTTATATAAAATTATGCAATAATTTATATATTTGTTATTTTTTTTTTTTAATTAATTCATAATCGAATTTAATCCCTAAATTCAACCCAATAAAATAAAAATTAAATGTTCGTCTTTAAATTAGTTTCAATATTAAACACAATGAAAAATTTTACTTTTACCCTTATAAACTTTAGACTAATTACATTATAAAATAGATAAAAAATATCATATTACTATGGAAAATTAAAGTAGGATAATGTCTATTTTAAAATTTAATTTTTATAAAAATTCTTATTTATATTTAAATTTATTTTTATTAAAAATCATATTTAATATTTTTAAATTATATGAATAGAAAAAATATTTATTTATAATTATTATTTTAATAATTTTTAAACAAATAAAATTATTTTTTACTTTAATTTTTTATTTATTTTATTTTTATTTATTTATTTATTTATTTTCTTGAATTTGTCTATTCTTATATTGATACAAAAATATATTTACAGAGAGGCAATGGCCTCGAAACATCTAGCCCAAAAGGGTGGCATGCTCACAATACCTCACATGAACACTGACCAAAAAGGCTAGCTAAAGATTGACTATTAGATCTTCCATGAAACAGAAAATGCCTAGACTAAAGTTGAAGACGGACCAGAGGAATAATAAGACCATGACAAGTTAACTGAGCCCAAACAATTAAACAGTTATGCATTACCCTTTCAAAATGGAGATTGGCCCAAAGAACAGCTTAAGTCGGAACTGAGACCCGATGACACAGTTACAAAAATGCCACCCACGTAGGGGAAACCGACCATTTGAAATTGGAGTAAAAAGCTAATCCTGAGAACTATAAATCAAGTGATGACTATTAACCATAAGGTAATTGAGCAGCTTCGAACAACATAGAAACAAAAACCAAGAAGCATAGACTTGTTTAGGCTTCATGGGAGGTGGTAGACGCTTCTTCAACAATGCGACACCCATATTTGTATGGGTCTTCTTCCTCGGAGTGATGGCCTTCTTTACTTGAAAAACCTTCACCTGTGGGGACACTCGAACCAGCAGAGCCACTAGTATCCTTTGTCTACGCATTGTCAATTTGAGAAGTCCCATGATTGTCCTCCGCTCCCCTCTCCCAAGACACCCCTGGTGTAGCAGCAACCGAATCGAAAGAATCCTCCCGAAGCTCAATGGTGACAAAGGCTATGAATGAGGAATTACGGATAGTGCAGGGGAACCGAAAACATGTAGTGTTAGAATGGGAATGCTGAGAACATTCTGCTGTATGTTGCTACCCTCGACCTCGACCATGTCCATACCTGGTAACTGGAAAGCTATGAGTGCACAAGTTCAAAGCTTTAGTCAAGGAGTTAGAGGTAGTGGAGGAGGGTTGGCGGGTTACGCGGCCTCGAGAACCTCCTCTTTTGCAACTCATTCTTGAACACAATCTAGGCATGTTGAAATGAGCAGGAAGAGCTAAACTGGCAGTAGCAGGAAAGACAGAGGACGAGTGATCACTGTAGTTACAAACAAGGCTATAAGAAGTGTGGAAGCCTAGCAAAACCTCAGCATAGCAACCTAGAGTAAAATGATACCCTAAACTAGATCGAGAGCGAAGCACTACGCCAACACTGGAATGACAAGAACTTAGGGGAGGAGCAAGAATATAATTTAAGAGGGGCGCCATACCTGAAGAAAATGCAGACTGGAGAGGGGGAGCGAACGACATTAATGCTGCATTGATATTTTTTGCTAGAGACATTAAACCTGGCTACATGTGAGGCCGGATGGTGGTGGTAGTAAGCCACGCGCTAGCCCACCAAGCCGCTCTCATACAACCTGTCACATTAA
>APFE030352147.1:29540-43389 GCA_000404065.3 Pinus taeda
ACCAACTCCTAACTAAAAAACTACTTTGGGAGTGGTATAAAAAGACATACTGAGATTTTTCCCCTGACTAGGATTGAAGACCCTTGTGCCTTCTGCACTTCCCCCATTTATACAGGAAACCCTTGTTTCCTTGTGAGTTGATGTTCATCCACTAGTTATGGCATCATGGAGTGAGTCTTGGAAGGAGATATGCTAAAGGCTTCAGGATGGATGGATCCGGAAGGAAGCTTTGCTTGGAGGCTACGAAAGGTTACTCAGGTGATATTACTCCTTTTGTACATTCTATTTGTCTATAATCAAGAAACACGTCTTGGTTCCTGATATGCTTCTTCTTTATGTTTATGATGTTCATGTTTGAATTTCATATGTGAATGGTTGTTTAAAGTTCATAACTAAATTCCTTCTTTTATAACATAAAGATGATTTCTTTATAAGTCTTTGTCCATATACTATTGTATTCTTTGGAATTGGTTGTTTTGCAGGACAAAGGAGCGAAAGGGACTTGAAGAAGGGTTTGGACCCTTAAGGAACTTCTCAAACGTAGCACCTGAGGTACACCCTTCTTACTTTAGAATTTACTTTTAATAGCATAATGGCTGTGTGAATGTGTGTTTCTTTATTCAGACAACTTTCAGTCTGCTAGGGTTTCCACCCAAAAACCTAGGGGAGCAAATCCCTCAACAAAATTGGCGACTCCACTGGGGACAACACTCTTGTTGTTCCTAGTCTGGGTGTTTGTCAAGCCAATTAGGGCTCAGTTGCTTGTTGGTTTGCTATTACTATCTGGTCTGTTCTTGAATTCTAAGTTTTGCCAGTTTCTTCAGTTTATTTTTTATTTTTCTTGAAATCTTTCATATACGCTGTTTTCCTTACTTACAGAAGCCTACGTACGCTTGTTTCCTGAAGTAAACCCGCGTATACACAGGTTTCCTCAGGCACAGTCACATATACATGCAATCTGCACATAAGTACAGTCGTGTATATATTGCAACTTCCAAGATTTATAAATTTTTGTGTCTCTGAAGGTTTGTCCGGCTGTTTGATTTAGTTTGAAATAGTCATTTTGTCAGTATCAGTTGTTTCTTTCACAGCAAGCATCTTACTTCAATTTCTCTCTGATTGTAAGGAGTATTGGTCTTGTTTTGTGTTTGCAAGCATCATCGTTTTTTTGCTAAAAGCACGCAATATTTCTTGTTGGAATCTTGGTTGCTTTGATTTATCAGAGAAGAAAGATTGTTATCAATCTTTGTGTTGGATTTGGTTTTTGGTGACTTTTTTTTTGCTTGACAAAACCGCTTTTTGTGACCATCCACTTCTTTGTTTCATGAAAGTTGTCAATTGATACTTTCTTGAAATTTTCTTTTTGATCTTTTTTGGTCTTTGTTACCAAACTTTTCATTGCTGCTTTCGATTGTTAAAAAGCATCTTTAAACACATTTGTTTTTGTTGAGTTTTCATCCATTGTATGGTGTCATCTTGCAAAAGTGTTTGTTGCTAATTGTTTCAATCGCAAAGTTTCAGTTTTGTTGAGAGCATTTTTGAAAACACTTTTTTATTGCTACTTTCAAGACAACTTTTTGAAAGACTTTGTTTTGCTTTCTTGAACTTGTTTTTCATTTAGTTTCCTTTTAGTGAAAGAAATTGCTTTATGTTTGTCTTGAGTTTTGTTTTTAGTGTTTAGACGAAATGAATGGTAGCATCTCATATTCTATCTAGACATTCTAAGTGGCAAAAGAAAATTTGATAAGCAAAGCAACTTTCATTTCTTGATTTTAGAGTTGTTTTGAATCTTGCATCAAGCATATAGTTGTTGCATTAGCATACATTTGCATCTCTTTAGGCATACATAACTTTGTTAACTTTTGTGAGTGTGAAGTGTGAATTAAGGAAAAGAAAAGAAAATTTTGTTTCATTAGAAGTTTTCCTTGAACCCTATAGAAATTACTCTTCATCAAAAAACAAAGACAAGTGCACATGCATATAGTCAGGTTTTATTAATTTCTTTTGTGTCAAAAAAACACCACTAGTTTCACTTCCATCATCCCCTGACATAAAGAACTACCCATTTTAAAATCAAGCGCTAACTAAAATTCACTATAACTTTTTCTTTTAAATTAAATACAACAACTAGTTTTAGGATTTTAGGGCCCTGGATTAGGCGAGTGGAGAATTAACTCTCCAAGGCCATTTAAATGTCAAACATAGGAGTCTGAATAACGAGAGAAAATCTAATAGCTTTAGGAAGACCAGGAAAGCTCTGGATCTGGGAGTTAAGCACGAGGGTCTCTGAAGACAGGGAAGAGAGGTACCCCCTCTCCTACTTGTCCGAACTTACCTCAGGAATGTTCCACCTGGATTCTGCGACGAGTTGGTATCCATAGTTGCTACTCCTAGGGAACTACATAGGTGGCTGCAGAGGGGAATCCCGTTGCACCTGAGGTAGACGTTGTCTCACTCTCGATAGTACTACTGGAGGGCACCCTTGTGAAGCTTGGGGACTTGCACCGATGCAGGCTGTTGTTAGGGGGTCAGCATAACTTCCTCTGTTACCTTTGCTGATAGGCCTGGGCCCTCATCATCCCAGACTATCTTCGGAAGGCTCCTTATTTCACTTTCTCGTATTTTGGTGTCCCGTCCTAATAACCCGGAGCGGAAATACATGGAAGTTGTTTGATTGGCTGTATCTTTAGGAACTTTATAGTGGGTGCTCTATGCTCTTAGTCAGCCTAGCTTTTAATTTTTGGAGTCTTTAGTTAGATTTTAAACAAGAAATTCAAAGTGGCTGACCGATCTCCTAGACGATCTCGAAGACTTTGTGGTCTTTCACCACCGAGTTTAGACCCTTCTCCGAGAAGGCGCAAAGGTAATAATACAGGTGGGTTTCATCCCACGGCAATTGACGCATCGGGGACTGATCCTCCTCTCGGGGGCATTAGTATTCAAGCAAGGCCTGGTACTTCCGCGGAACAAGAGAGGAACACTCCAGTTCTTTCTCGAGTTCACTTACAAGCGGAGGATAACATAGAGGTAGAAGAACTTTCAGAGTCGTTAGCGGCTCCGAATTCTCCCCTACCATCTAGTCATCAACACGTATTACAATACGTTGGGACTCCGACGCATAGACCGTCAAGTCTAGGTTACGCTACGCGCTTACCTTCGATGACCACTACTGGAAGCATGGCTTCTACAAGTGATACGACTATACAGGCTCCCATATCTGTACAAGGGGGAGGAACTATTTCCATCCCCTCTGTCTCTTTATTCAGATCTTTTGCTAGCACGTCTTTTGTTGGGTCTACCTCCATTCCGTCCATGAGTGGAAATTCCCAAACCAATGCTTTTGGTTCTGGATTCTTCCCATTTGGCGTGCATTCACAGGGCATTCCTTCAGCTCCGTTCGGGGCCGCCACATCCATGATGAGTGGATCGGCTTCGTTCCAAGGTTTTCCGTTCGGAAGTGGTCATATACCACATTCCAACCCAACAATAGGATCCATGCCTTTTTCTTCTATAGGACAAAGCAACAATCCTTTCCAATTTTGGAATAACCCTGGGCTTAGTAGTGCCAGAACTGGGAATCCATTTTTCAGCCAATATGGGAATATGCTGTATACCACGGTTAGTTCATTCCAAAATATTCCTCCAATAGCTTCGGCTTGGAATCCATATTAGGGGTTATCAACTCCTTATAATTATTTAGGAGGAAACTTTGCTGGGTATGGTGGATATATGACCGGAGTTGGTCAAACTTCGAGTTTTGATGGGTCACAAGGCTTGCCTTTTGGTTCAGCAGGTTGTACTGGTCACTTCAGGAAGCCTAGTGCCTTCCAAAATCCAGGCCAATCTTTTCAGAGCTTTGGGAATTTTGCCCAGTCAGGGTGAAATCCCCAAGCTCCTCCTAGATTTCCATTTCTGGCAACGTTGAACTTGTCAGATCTCACTAAGTTAACTAACGACCCAATCAAGTACAATCCGGCTTGGCCTTTCGTCCCAACTAAACTCCCGTCAGACATTCCAAAATTCGAAGGGAAGAGTGGTGAGGACCCGGGCGACCATGTAACCACGTTCCACTTGTGGTGCTCATCAAACTCCCTGATCGATGACTCGGTTAGGTTGAGATTATTTCAACGCACCTTGACTGGTAACGTAGCCAAATGGTATATAGAGTTGCCTGGGGGCAGCTTTACATCATTCGTCGACTTAGCCAATATTTTCTTGAACCATTTTTAGTTTCCTATTTGGTATGATGCCGGAACCGAACTACTGGCCACTTTTCGTTAGGATAGGGTAACTCACATTTCTGATCATATTCAGGAATGGAGACGGAGAAAGAGGCTCATTAAAGCCGAAATCCCTCCAGAGTACCGTCTCGAGTGGTTTTTGAAGTCTTTGATACCTGAGATCTCCAAGGATGTCTCCATGTCTGGAGTCTATTATGAGGAGCAAGCCATTTTTAGGGCCCAGCAAATAGAATTGATCTACTCTCAGTATGGGATCCTACAAAAGTACTTGCCAGATGCTCCTGGGTAAGGTTGACATATCTAAGCCGAATCCAGGTCCCCACACAGATGGTATTGTTGGGTCGGTAGACACGAATACGGTGAACTTGTTGAATCAATTGCAGCAGTTGTCTTTACAAACTTCTTCTAACAACCAAGTCACATAGTCTAACCCTTCGACTTACCAAACTTCTTCGATTAATGCTGTCCAATCTGATAACCCCAAAGGAAATCAAAATTCCAGTGGGAAAAAGAAAGGACGAGGTAAGAAAAAGAACCAAGATGGGAAGCCCGATGCAAATAAATCCGGCAATAATGCTGGTGGTGGTAGAAATGAGTCGAAAAAGAAAGTCAAGTTTCCATGCAAGTTATGCAGTGGAGACCATTTAACTCATCTTTGCCCCAAGATTGAAGATGCTCAACACTTGTTAGGGCAGCAAGGGACTTCTAGTTCCCAAGCTGTGTTAACCAACCCTTTTCCCCAAGGGCAGCAACTTCTTGCTTGCGCAAGTTCAAACCCTAGAACCTTCGCAGGGGGTAACCAGCAAGGGGGAAATAATTGAATGTTTTCATGATGGGTTCTAATGTCCATGTGGCTACTCAGTCACGTGATTATGGTGAAGCCAAAACTTCCAAGGACAAGGCTGTTCTCGGAAGTACTGACCTTCATATTGAGCGAACCCCTGTTGAGACTATACCACGGATACCGAAAGGTTCCCCTAAATGTGCGACTATTAATCCTAATGGTATGGCTGCCCATAATTACTCCATTGTGGAGGATCTGGCCCAGAGTCCATGTGCCATGTCCGCTTTAGAGGTTCTCCAGTCATGTCCGACTCAGAGAAGTGCTTTACTTTCCGCGATTGGGGCAGTCGATCCAACTAATTCTTTAGTGCTCACTTTCAACATGTTAAATGTCAAAAAGCGGCTCCCTCATCATATGGCTTTTCAAATAAAGTCTACATACCGGAAAATTAACATTTTTCGTATCGTCATTGATGAAGGGGCTTCCACATGCATCATGTTGATGTCATGTTGGAAGGCTATTGGATCGCCTTCAACTGTTCCTTCAACTATCGTCTTGACTGGATTCGATGGCCATTCTCATAAGCCGCATGGGATTATCCCGACCTTTCCTATATGTGTTGGGGGGAAGGTCGTTAATATTGAAGTAGAAGTCGTAGATGCTAACCTAGACTATAATCTCCTCCTAGGAAGGAACTGGGTATACGAAATGGACATCGTTGTTTCGACTTTGTTTTGTGTCATTTGCTTTCCTCATGAGGGGAAATCGTGAAGGTTGATCAATTGGATTATTGTCCAGTTGATCCTCAAGCAACCTCTGACTCTATTATTCCTTTAGTGGATAACCCTGGTTCACCTACTGAGAATCTAGGAGTAGGGATGTATTCCTCATTCATGGGTACTTTTGAGTTTCCCTCTCCTATCGCTAAAATCAATGCCATTTCGTCATCTAAGGAATCTTCTCGAGAAGAGTTCTTTTGGATTCGTTATTTTTCAGAATCTTGGATCTTGCCTTCACCTACGACCACATTAGTTGAAGGAAAAGGGGATGGAATGACATTTCCTATATCTGTAGCTGAGCTTAGATATCAGTCTATCGTCAAATCTGCAGATGACCATTCTACTCCTTTTTGCAAAGAGGAGTTAGATGGCGATGTGGCCCCCACTTGGAGCCTTGATTCTACCTCTGCTTTGGACTACTTAGATTCAGTTTTACCTTCAGAAGAAGAAATTCTTGAAGCAATGATGGGTATAGATCGACCTTGGGAAGATTTACACCATCATTCATACTTTCTTCCTCCATTGCAGGAGGTAGAATCTAGATTCTCCGAGCTCTGTACTAGTGATGTTTGTACGGTGTCAAACCCTTTGGCTCTAGCACACGTTCATGCCGAAGGTAATATGTCGGTGATTTCAAAAACAACACCTATAAACATCTCTAGGGACCATAACACGATCGAGAATCTCTGCATCGGAATTGAGTGTTCCCCTGAAGAAATTCAAATTTACACTGACATGTTCAAAGAATTTCGGGATGTATTTGCTTGGTCTTATGAAGAAATGCTTGGCATTGACCCATCCATAGTTCAACATGAGATCAAGACGTATGAAAACGCCAAACCAGTTCGTCAAAGGCTTCGGCCGGTTAACCCTAGGAAAGCAGCAGCTATCAAAGCAGAAGTGGAGAAGCTGCTAAAGGCGGGTTTCATATACCCTGTTCCTCTTACGAATTGGGTTTCTAATCCAGTCCCTGTAGATAAAAAGCAAGAAACAATCTGAGTATGCATCGATTTTAGGGAGCTAAACAAGGCTTGTCCCAAAGATAATTACCCCACGTCATTCATTGATCAGATTATCGATGAGTGTGTGGGTAATGAGATTTTTTCCTTCATGGATGGATTCTCTGGTTATAATCAAATTTCTATCCGTCCTGAAGACCAACATAAGACAACCTTTATATGTCCCTTGGGTACCTTTGTATATAGAAATATGCCTTTTGGTCTTAAAAATGCTAGAGCTACCTTTCAGCAGGCCATGTCATATGCTTTCCACGACATCAAGCATGTCATCGAAGCATACTTGGATGATATCGTTGCTCGTTCTCGAAAGAGAACTGATCACCTTAGCCACCTTCGAATGGTTTTCGAGCAATGGCATTTTTATAAAATCTGGTTGAATCCCAACAAGTGCATTTTCGTGGTTACGTCCGGTCGGTTGTTAGGGTTCATTGTGTCAAATGAAGAGATTCTCGTTGATCCCTTCAAGGTTGAGGCAATCGTTCGGTTGCCTCCCCCATCCTCAATTCGTCAACTTCAGAGTCTTCAAGGGAAGGCTAATTTCTTAAGGTGTTTTATAGCAAACTATACCGAGATCACTAAAGGGTTCATGCGTTTGCTACGGAAAGGAGTTCCATTTGTATGGGACGACTTTGCGCAATGATCGTTCGATGCTTTAAAAAAAGCACTAGTCTCTACCCCACTTTTGAGTCCACTGGATTATGGCAGAGACTTCCTTTTATATCTCGCTGCAACAGAATCAACCATTGGTATGGTTCTAGTTCAGGAGGACGATGCTCTCACCGAGCATGTGATTTATTATTTGATCCGAGGCTTAATAGGTCCTGATCTTCGCTATTCTCCAGTTGAGAAGTTGGCCTTGGCAGCTGTTCATGCGGTCCAACGGCTCTGTCATTATATCTTGCTATGCAAAACTTTTTTCTTAGTGGCGGTCAATCCATTTCAATTTGTCCTGAGTAGGCGAGTGATTGGGGGAAAATATAATAAATGGATAGTCATCTTGCAAGAATTCGATCTCAAGTTCTTGTCAACAAAGTCTAAGAAATCCATGGTTTTCGCTGAGCTAATTTTTGAGCTGCCTTGTGGAGAGGATACGGTTTATGAGGAAAGTTTTCCCGACGAACATTTATTCCTCATCTCTTCACCTTACCCTTGGTATGGAGATATCATTGTCTATCTCCAGACTTCGACGTTTCCCTCTACTTTCTCCAAGGATGAGCGTCGTAAATTACGTCACCTAGCTAAAAATTATGTTATCATTGGTGATACCTTATACAGTTGAGGGGTTGATTCAATCCTTTGGTGCTGTTTAACCTTGGAGGAAGCAGATTCAATGCTTAATGATTGCCACAGTTGAGCTTGTGGTGGTCATCTATCAGGGCTTGCTACAACCCAGCGCATCTTACGTGCTGGCTATTTTTGGCCTTCACTTTTTAAAGATTGTGTGGAAGCGGTCAAACACTGTCACCCTTGTCAGATATTTACTCGAAAGATGCATGCTCATCCAGCTCCTCTTTTTCCCGTTGTCACCGTCGGTCCTTTTACTAAGCGGGGTATTGATTTTACAACTTGTAATCTACCTTCAGTGGTGAATCAAAAGTATATTATTGTGGCTGCAGACTACTTTACGAAGTGGGTCGAGGCCATGCCCACTTATAAAAACGATAGTGACACGGAAACTTTGTTTCTTTTCAATCAGGTTATCTCAAGATTCGGTATCCCGAGAGAGATTGTCACTGATCATGGCAGTCACTTCGAGAATCAACTGATGTCTGAATTAGCTCTTAAATTAGGTTTCTGGCAAGAGCATTCATCTCCTTATTATCCTCAAGCCAATGGACTGGTCGAGGCAGTCAATAAAACTCTTAAGACAATACTCCAACAGACAATCAACAAAAATCGGTCCAATTGGCACGTTATGTTGTATTCGGGTCTTTGGGCATACCGGACCTCCGTAAAGACTGCTACTGGTTTTACACCTTTTCAGTTGGTTTACAGAATGGAATCTATCTTTCCGATTGAATGTGAAATTCCATCTCTTAAGTTAGTTGTAGAGCTCCTTCTAGAGACTTCAAGTCTCGAAGAGCACCTCCTTCACTTGGAACATCTCGATGAGCACAATCGAGAGGCTGCCATGATGAATGGGGCTCATAAGAAAAGGGTCAAAATGCAGTATGATAAATCTATTCGTCCTCAAGTATTTTCTAAAGGTGACCTTGTCTTGGTCTATGACCAAAGATAAAGACACCTTGGGGGCAGGAAAGTTTAAGACTATGTGGTACGGTCCTTTCATTATTAAACGAGTTTTAGAAAAAGGGTCAAATGAGTTAATCGATTTTGAGGGAAACAAGCTGGCAGAGCCCCGAAACGGGCTCTACCTAAAGAAGTACTTTGCTTAAGTAGGAGTTAGGCGATGGATTCTTTGTATATTATGTATATTTGTACATATATCATCGAGAGTTTTTGTTATGTCAACAAATTTTTGTCTGTTGTTGCAGGTGTTGATGGATGACTTGGTCTAGTTTGGGTTCACCGATGGTGCTAGCGGGCACACTCGGAATCTCGCTTTTGCAGCTTGGGTACTTTATTATCCAACTGGTCAATTGATGGTATCAAGAGGCGTATGCATTGGTCCTGCTTCAAATAATATGGTTGAGTATACTACCATTATTAATTTACTATCCGAGGCAATCTCTTATGAGATCGACTTGTTGGTAGTTTATCTCGATTCTCAATTGATAGTGTCTCAATTAAATAACATTTATCGGATAAGGGATCCATGTTTATATTGCCAGTATTTAAGGGTGAGGATGTTGCAAAGATCATTTGTTTATATTAATTATTTGCACATTCCAAGATCTCATAATTGGTTAGCTGATTCTATAGCTAATCAAGCATTAGACTGGCATATCAATCATTCATCATAATAAAATCAAGCATCAAGAAGTCAAACTGTATATATATATATATATATCATCATAAAAGCATCTCGAGTGTACATATGTTGTCTAAAAATATACAAAATTGGGACTCAAATGCCCATAATCATGTGCGACATATCTAATGCCCCGGATCAGGATGAGCAGCCAAGTAGGTAACTATCGCATTGGCTACACGCCGAAAAGTGCGAACCCAGTCACGTGTCATGCCAACCACATGACGCTGCATATCCTTCGGAAGGTCTTCTATAGCAGCCATCAGTACTTGAAAACTCAGTCTCGTCAAGTGTCGTTAGACGTTGTGTAGAGTCCGTTCCATATCAGCAGCCGCCTCTTTGGTTCCTCGGCCGTGTCGTCTGTGTCACGGGAGTCCATCGAGTTGTACTGGCTCAATATCTGGATCATGATCATTATATTAGTCATTTGAATCTCATAAAAAAATATTTTTCAAATGCATCATTATATTTGAAAAATCCAAAAAAAAATCCAAAAATCAAAAAATCCTTACCAATCTCGCCCCATGCTGCGTTTGGCGGTAATGCTAGGTCAGGATCTCCTCGGAAGTCCAGCCCAGCATAGGGGTAGTCATCTACGGCAATGATCTGCTGATCCCACCAGGTGAAGAAGTCATCATCAAAAGCAGTCATAGGAATCTCCCCACCCCCTAGATGTTTCATCAGATCAGCCCACTGGCCCATGCGTGGATCGCGTGGGGTGCTGATGGAAACTGCTACCCTGGGGCGGAGTGCGGGAATCCTCTCGAAGAAGAAAGTGCACAAGATAGTCCCGTAGCCAAAAAAAAATTGTCTGTCCCCTCTTAATAGAAGTGAGCTGGCTCTTCATTCTGGCCAGAAGAGGAGTACACCAGTCAAACATAGTAGTGAGACAATCCACTGCCACGCTCATGGTGAGCCGTGATGCTTGATGCAGAGAGGACGATCCATTTGCTCAAGCTATGGTGAACAAGATGATCCTCAACGATAAAATCACCACATGTGAAATAGAGATTTGGCTCCCAACTTTCTTATGATGTCTTGGGCAGTATATTTGTACATAGTCCTCTATAGTGAGACTGCTCCGCGTCCTGCCCCGAGACTGTACTACCTCTCCCCTTCAAGAAATGCCCGTGATAAAATAAATATCCTCCACTTCTATTCTGAGTGGCATTTGATCAATCATGAAGGCTTCCTCCTCGACGTCCCAATAGTCAATAATCATTTCACGCAGTCGTACATTGGCTTTCATGTTCGACAGTTTGAAGAATTTGAGCAAGCCGCATCCCCGTAAAGAATCCAAGGCTTGAGGATCATTCATAACTTCATTATCCACCGTTGCATGTTCTCTTTCACGCCATGTGATCGGAATCCTGAGAAAAGATTGAGTTTCAACCGTTAGTTTTTTATTAAAATTGGTTCACGGCATATATGCGGGTTACTGTATACACAGTCGCGTATAGGGCCCGCGTGTACGCGGGTTTCATATTATCAACCCGCATATACGCTACGGTGAAATTTTGAACAATAGTTCAATGGTGAAACATCAATGAAAAATCCTAAAACTAGTCACAATGAATTGCAAGCTAAGTGTAAGAGTTACCTGGAAGATTTTGAAGAATTTGAACGGTCGAATTTGGCACACGAGAAAATTGCTCCTTTGGCTCCAAATATTTGCTCTCCAACTCAATTGTTAAAAATGGTGAGTCCAAAATCCCTTTTATAAGTTTTGAAAATGCAAATTTTTTTCAAAATTTTATTCTTTTTGGTCTCATGTGACTTTTAACTTGGGAGCTTGGAATGTCGAGAATGGTTTGTTTCTTCAGGACATTTTCGACATTTTCGACTTTTTCGAGACGGTTCCATGACTGCTGACCCATCATGGCAGGTATCATTTTTTCACTGGCATATAGTTTAGGGACATCATTTTTCCTTTGCATCATGCATACTAGCCTCCATCTATCGATACATCTGCCATAGGGTCGATCCCATCGTGTTATGGTTCGTAAGCCATCTTCACTCGCTGATTTTTAAAAATCATGACACGATGGTAGAGCCATCCTTTACATGGGAATCGTAGTTAGCACCTCACTAACATTTTTTGCCCATGTTGCTCCAATTTGAGTAGGCTCAGGTGTCCTCTGTAGTCCCGCCATGACTTATGCTTTGAAGACTCATTATTCTTAGCTTCTTCTCTTTGTTCTGGCCTTATACCCTAGAGGCTCCTTTGTGTTGAGTTGTACTACTGCATTGCATGTTGACCATTTGCACCTTTTGGCCTAGAGATGGCTTCACTTGGACTCATGTTTAAGCCAAATTTTGACCATGACGACTGCAAAATCAACCTTGCATACCTTTGACTTCTGCAACTTGACACACCTTGACCCGTGGAAGGAACATACCTTTGAGTCTCACTGACCAGTTTTCGCCTCCCTGCATTGAGCATAGGAATGTTCCATCCCCAGGAACTAGATCATCTATTTCATCGACACTCGTTCTTTTCACTATACCATAGCATTCTTTTATTCTTTTTCGAGCTTAACAGAAAAAGACAAAAAAAATTAAATATTCCAAAAAGAGTGGGAACGGGATAGTATTTCCATTTATTATTGGCAGCTAGAGTCAGTCATGTCGCCCTTGAACAAAGCACTCAAAAAAAAGTCTCCTCCATTTGGGTGGGATTTAGTTTGACTTAGGTACGCTGTAACCTTGTTATTGAGTCAGTTCTCCCCTGATTGGTTATCTCTTCCAATCATATGGAGGGTTCGTTCGTGCCTCTTGCATGACAAACTTATACAGAGTCATCATATCCTCCCATATAGTCACATTGAGTCGTGCTTTTGTTCAAGGGAAGTTAGCCTGAGTCGGCCTCCCTGCGGTGTCTCTTGACTCATTTTTCTGTCGGCCATCCTGGTTGTCAGTGTAATGTATATTATCACGTCAGTTGTATTGGTCCTTTACTCGTGCCAGTTTGAGAAGGTCTTCATTGACTTCTTGCTGGCGGGTCTTGTCCTTATCGACGATGACATCTTGCTCTGAGGACAGGCCTAGAGCTGCACCCTGGCCCTATTTTCATTATTGATAGGTTACCTTGTGCTCTGCATCAGTATCATGGGTCTTTGACTGAGTGGTTTCCCTTGTGTTCGACGTCAGCTTACATTATCACACAGTGGGATTCGTGCAGTACCTTGGTTTCCATTTGACCCTATTGGTGGATACCTCGCCTCTGTGTCAGCTTTCATTATTGGTTGGTTTAGAGGGTTTCTGTCGTCCGCTAGCCACATCTTGTGTACGCCGAAAATGTACTTCGGTTGGGTTACTACATCTCTTTCATCTAATTCCTTCCACATTATTGGCCTACGGGTTACACTCACGCTAGATTGATTAAGGATGCCTTAATGCCTTCCTTCTAGTGGATCTTTCCCTATTGACTCTGACTCATTGCTCTAGGGAAAAGATCTAGAGTCCATTTGGCAATACCTTGGGGTTTGCAGTCATTAGTGGCAAATCCTTCGCTATCGATAGTGGGAAACCATCATTGTCTCCTGATCGATAGATTCTTACAGGTGTTCGACTCCAGCTCATCTATTCGCACTTGTTGGTTTGTACTGGGTACCTTGACGCTCATTATCATTATCGATGAGTAGTCTCGCATTTGTTAACAGTATACATCAATGACCAGTAATCAAACGATTTCTCACATGGTCGAATTTAGATCATTTATTCCCATGGTGTAGAAATGTACCACAGTGGTTGGTGAAGACCTCAGGTTGCATCTGCATTCATTGGTTCACTTGACAGTTGCTCCTGTTGCTCCTAGTTGATACCACTCAACCTTATATGTTGTAGTCAGTCATGGCGACATTGTATATGCTGGCACCTAAGTTTGTAGTGCAGTACCATCCTTTTCCATCATGTTTAGTTGGTACCTTTGGGATCAGTCTTTGATATCAGTGATCTGTTGTATTTCTCAGCATCATTGACAATTTTATATGTGATATTCAGACATGTACTTGTTCGATCATGATCAGATGATCCATTATGTATTTTATAGTCATTTATACTTGTATACTTAGTGGATCTGCTTGTACTTGATA
>APFE030352149.1:0-12234 GCA_000404065.3 Pinus taeda
TAATTATTGAATTATCATCTATGCACCAATGACATTTCGTTTTCACTGCTAGATCTAAAATATGTCTGCTGGCAAAGTTTCCAGGTTTTTCTTGCAAATGTAGATTCTATAAAAAGTATCCAAGATTCCAATATACTTATAAATTTAAAGAACATAATCTGATCAGAAAAGTTGGTGGCTTGCCTTGTGGCCTCTTCCAAGCATATTGGTTGGCACAGATTCCTATTCACCTGTCTTTGACATACTTGACTATATTTTGAGAAATGTAGTTTATGGTGACCCTGATTAAGCTACAACAACAGCTATATGGGGAAAAAACTTTTGTAAATGCATCACATTGTTCAGGCCAAAAAAACGTTTCATTATTTCACTACTTAGGAGTTGATTCCCATTAGATCTTGCTCTGTGCCTCTGACTGTATGTGGTTATTGACGGTAATATTTATTTTCTGTAGCTTATATTTCTTGATGTGCAAGCTTTTAGGGTTTCTTTCTGGGTTTGTATTTACAGGTGGTCTATGTTTCTTTTGTTTAAGCTCTCATATCTTAAAAATTCGTTTTCTAATGCGTGTATTTTATTTTGAATGAAAATATAGCTATCAAGGCTATATTGCGTTCTCCATTTTATTGTTTTTGTAGCTTAGTGTATAAAATTTTGTCACGCAACCTTGTTAGAGCTCCTACTCTTCTTCGTTTTATGTGAAGAGTTATCTTTTGACAATTGCTTAAAATTTTGGCTTTGGTGAGCTTTTCCTTTTAGTTTATGAATTACATTTCTCATTCTTGGGAGGCAACAATTTCTCATTTTCTTATGGAATTTGATATTGTTTTTTCATAATACGTTGATAAATAGACAATTTCGACCAAAAAAATTCATTTTCTTATGGAATTTGATACTGTTTTTTCGTAATACGTTGATAAATAAACAATTTTGACCAAAAAGTTGCTTGTGATACTTTACAGGTATATCTGTTAGCTATATTCCAGTTTGAAGATGCAGATCTTTGTGAAAACTCTTATTAAGACCATCACTCTTGAGGTTGAGAACTTTTACACCGTTAAAGATGTCAAAAATAAGATCCAGGCCAAAGAAGGGATTCATGTCAAAGATAAGATCCAGGCCAAAGAAGGGATTCCCTTCGATCAACAGTGTCTGATCTTTGCAGGAAAGCATCTTGATGATGGACGAACCCTTACTTATTACAACAATCAGAAGGAATCTATCCTCCACCTTTTTCTCTGTTTGAAGGGCGGTATTGAGATCAAGCTTAAGAAAAGAAGACACTCTAAAATGAGTGCCAGAGCTTCAGCGATATAATGGAAGAAGTGTATCCTCCTTTTTAACGGTTTTTGCATAATGTTAAGGGTTTATTGGAATTTCCCCTTTATCATGTATCATTGGCTACCCAAATCCCTTCTGCGGCTCAGCAGACTGCGACACAACCACATCTGTCCCCTGTAAGAGTCGCAGATCGGTGCTCATATTCATTGGTTCCTCCAGGGCTTATACCGGGAATCTCCTGCGGCTCATTAGACTGCGACACCACCACACCTGTGCCCTGTAAGAGGTGCAGATGGGTTCTCATATCCATTGGTTCCTCAAGGGATTATACCAGGAATATTTTGGATATTTTGAGCCCTCTGGATATCTGATGATTCCACTAATTATATCCTTGAAAGAGTTGTACAGATTTTCGAAATTAATCTTTTACAAAGTCAGACAGCATTATCTGATGCAATAGGGAATGATAAAAGGGAGTGCACCAAGTCACACTGGTAGTGATTATCTTCTACCATATGGAATGGCATTTCAACCACCAAATGTCATCAATTCCATGAGCCTTTCAGCCTTTCATCCAATAGTTAAGACGGGATTCGAACTATGACAGAAGAGGCATGCTGATTATCAATTTCAACAAAAATAGCCGAAGGTTAGTTGAGCATTCCACTGCAAATCCAGAACGGCATGTGATTGTTTATCTCAGTACTGTTTTCCAAGAATTGATCTCAAATTTCTTTTATGGCCAGCCTTATTCTGCCAAGGAGGATGAAGATATTGGAGTAGTCGTTACCAGTTGTTTTGTAGCCAGCTTTCTTATTTTGCCCAGCGGGATGAAGATATTGGAGTATTTTTAGCAGTGGTATCGTGACTTCTTGTTCTCTGGAGTTGGCTCTTGGGTGACATTGCAGAACAACTGCTTCGGTGATAAGGTCGTTGGAGATGACAACTTGGAGATGGCTTTATGGGTTGCGTTTACGAGTATTGATCCTTCTCGGCCAATTTTCTGAACTGCCTGTTGGCTATGTCCAGATTCATGACTGTTTTAAAGTTCTTCAGCGCTCGGTTTTACTGCTTTGTTATGATCTCTTTGGCAGTAATCTTAATGCATGGCCTGATTACTTGAATGGTTAAACATTTAACTACTGGTATGCTTCACTTGCACAGTCACACTTCCGTTTATTGTTGACAACAGTTTGGGGTTTCAATTTCATTCGTTGCTGTGCTCATCTCTGATTTGTAGATGGTGATAATCTACTCTAAATACACGGTATATTTCCTTTGAGGACTGTTACACTTCCTTGCGAATCAAACAATTGTATATTAGCATAGCTCATATGGATCTACTTTGAGAACACTGTGATATCATGCTATCAATATAGTTATATGATCATTGCCCTTGTTAGCTATAATTCACTGTGAATATATGATGGCAAATGCCTCTTGAAGCTCTGGAGTTTTGGTGAAGAGCCATTTTCTGGCAATTGCTTAAAGTTTTGGCTTTGGATAGCTTTTCCTTCAGTTTAAGAATTACTTTTGCTGTCATCCTTTGAAGGCAACGGTTTCTAATTTTCTGATGGAATTTTGGTACTGATTTTTCATAATATGTTGATAAATAAACAATTTTGACCAAAAAAATTTGCTTCTGATGATTTACAGGTATATTTGTTAGTTATATTCTAGTTTCAAGAAGCAGATCTTTGTCAAAACTCTTATTAAGACCATAATTCTCGAGGTTGAGAGCTTTTACCAAAGAAGATCCAGGCCAAAGGAGGGATTCCCTCCGACCAGCAGCGTTTGATTTCACAGGAAAGCATCTTGATGATGGACGAACCCTTGCTTATTATGACGATCGGAAGGAATCTATCCTCCACCTTTTTCCCCGTTTGAAGGGCAGTATTGAGATCAAGCTTCAAAAAAGCAGACACTCTAAAATGGTGCCAGTGCTTCAGCAACATAGTTGAAGAAGTGCGTCCTTCTTTTCAACGGTATTTGCATCATGCTAAGGGTTTATAAGAATTTCCCCTTTATCATGTATCTTTGTCTATACCTGAATACCTTAAGCGGTTCAGTAGACTGCTACACCACCACATCTATCCCCTGTAATGAGGTGCAGATCGGTGCTTATACCAGGAATATTTTGGATAATGAAAATAGGACATGGGTGCCGCATTATATGCTTGAAAGAGTTTCAAAGATTTTCAAAATTAATCTTTTAGAAAGTCAGACAGCATTACTTGATGCAATAGAGAATGATACAAGGGAATGCACCAAGTCACACAGGTAGTGATTATAATCTAACCATATGGGAATGGCATTTCAACCACCAATTGTCATCAATTCCATGATCCTTTCAGCCTTTCATCCAAAAGATGGGATTCGAACTATGACAGAAGAGACATGCTGATTATCGATTTCAACGAAAATAGCCGAAGGTCAGTTGAGCATTCCACTGCAAATCCAGAGCATGTCATGTGAGTGTTTATCTCAGTACTATTGTCCAAGACTTGATCTCAAAAGCCTTTTATTGCCAACATTATTCCGCCATGGATGATGAACATATTGGAGTAGTCGTTAGCAGTTGTTTTATAGCCAGCTTTCTTATTCTGCCAAGCAGGATGAGGATATTTGAGTATTTTTAGCAGTGGTATTGTGACTTCTTGTTCTCTGGAGTTGGCTCTTGGGCGACATTGCAGAACAACTGCTTTGGTGATAAGGTCGTTGGAGATGACAACTTGGAGATGCCTTTATGGGTTGCCTTTACGAGTATTGATCCTTGGCCAATTTTCTGAACTGCCTATTGGCTATGTCCAGATTCATGACTGTTTTGAGGTTCTTCAGCGCTTGGTTTTACTGCTTCGTTATTATCTCTTTGGCAGTACTCTTAATGCATGGCCTGATTACTTGAATGGTTAAACATTTAACTACTGGTATGCTTCACTTGCACAGTCACACTTCCGTTTATTGTTAACAACAGTTTGGGGTTTCAATTTCATTCGTTGCTGCGCTCATCTATGATTTGTAGATGGTTATAATCTACTCTAAATACATGGTATATGTGCTTTGAGGACTATTATACTTGTGGATCAAATAATGGTATATGTGCTTTGAGGACTGTTATACTTCCTTGTGGATTAAATAACTGTTTATTAGCATAGTTCATATGGATCTATTTTCAGAACACTGTGGCATCAAGCTATCAATATAGTTATATGATCACTGCCCTTGTTGTTTATAATTCACTTTGAATATATGATGGAAAATACATCTTGAAGATCTCCAAAATTATTTATGCGAAGAGCTATTTTTTGGCAAATGCTTAAAGTTTTGGCTTGGGAGTCCTTTTAGTTTATGAATTATATTTCTCATCCTTGGGAGGCAACGGTTTCTCATTCTCTTACGGAATTTGGCACTGTTTTTCATAATATGTTGCTAAATAAACGATTTTGACCAAAAGAAAATTGCTTGCTTGTGATGATTTACAGGTATATCTGATAGTTATATTCCAGTTTCATTTTTGTCAAAAGTCTTATTAAGACCATAACTCTCGAGGTTGAGAGCTTTTACACTGTTAAAGATGTCAAAAGATAAGATCCAGGCCAAATAATGGATTCCCTCCGACCAGCAGCATCTGATCTTTGGGGGAAAGCATCTTGATGTCGGACAAACCCTTGCTTATTACAACAATCAGAAATCTTCCACCTTTTTCTCTGTTTGAATGGTGGCATTGAGATCAAGCCTAACAAAGGCAGACACTCTAAAATGAGTGCCAGAGCTTCTGCAAGATGGTTGATATCATGTATCATTATCTACCCGAATCCCTTCAGCGGCTCAGTAGACTGCGACACCACCGCATTTATCCCCTGTAAGAGGCGCAGATCGGTGCTCATAACAATTGGCTCCACCGGGGCTTATAGCAGAAATATTTTGGATAATGAAAATAAGACGTGGGTGCCTCACACGCCACTTTGAACCCTCGGAATATCTGATGATTCTACTCATTATATCCTTGAAAGAGTTGCAAAGATTTTTAAAATTAATTTGTTAGAAAGTTAGACAGCATTATCTGATGCAATAGAGAATGATGAAAGGGAGTGCACCAAGTCACACTGGTAGTGATTATCTTCTACCATATGGGAGTGACATTTCAACCACCAAATGTCATCAATTCCACGAGCCTTTCAGCCTTTCATCCAATAGTTAAGATAGGATTCGAACTGTGACAGAAGAGGCATGCTGATTATCGATTTCAACAAAAATAGCCGAAGGTCAGTTGAACATTCCACTGCAAATCCAGAGCATGTCATGTGAGTGTTTATCTCAGTACTATTTTCCAAGACTTGATCTCAAATGTCTTTTATGGCCAGCGTTATTCTGCCAAAGAGGATGAAGATATTGGAGTAGTCGTTAAAAGTTGTTTTATAACCAGCTTTCTTATTCTGCCAAGCAGATGAAGGTATTGGATTATTTTTAGCGGTTGTATCGTGGCTTCTTGTTCTCTGGAGTTGGCTCTTGGGCAATATTGTAGAACAGCTGCTTCGGTGAGAAGGTCGTTGCATATGACAACTTGGAGATGATGCCTTTATGGGTTGTAAAGTATTGATCCTTCTTGGCCAATATTCTGAACTGCCTGTTGGCTATGCCAGGATTGATGACTGTTCTGAGGTTCTTCAGCTTTCCGTTACTGCTTAGTTATGATCTCTTTGGCAGTACTCTTAATGCATGGTAAACATTTAACTATTTGTATGCTTCTCTTGCACAGTCACACTTCCGCAACAATTTGGGGTTTCAATTTCATTCGTTGCTGCGCTCATCTCTGATTTGTAGATAGTGATAATCTACTCTAATACGTGGCATATGTGCTTTGAAGACTTATACATCCTTTGGATCAAACAACTGTTTATTAGCATAGTACATATGGATCTACTTTGAGATATACATCATACATCCTTGTGGATCAAACAACTGTTTATTAGCATATGAAATCCTTGTGGATCAAACAACTGTTTATTAGCATAGTTCATATGGATCTACTTTGAGAACACTCTGATATCATGCTATGAATATAGTTATACCATCACTGCTCTTGTTGGTTATACGTCACTTTGAAAACTATGGATCTACTTTGAGAACACTCTGATATCATGCTATGAATATAGTTATACCATCACTGCTCTTGTTGGTTATACGTCACTTTGAATATAAGATGGCAGTTGCATCTTGAAGGTGGGCTTTGTCATGGTATTTTTGAGCATTGTAGACTGTTGGTTATAATTTACTTTGAATCTTGCTATGAATATGTTTGAGCATTGTAGACTGTTGGTTATAATTTATTTTGAATCTTGTTATGAATATAGTTATATGATCACTGTCCTTGTTGGTTGTAATTCACTTTGAATATACATTGTTGGTTGTAATTCACTTGAGTATGTGCTGGCAAATGCACCTTGAAGGTTGGCTTCTTTATGGTAATTGTAGACTGTTGGTAATAATTTACTTTGAATCTTGCTATATTCATCTTGCTATGAATATAGTTATATGATCACTGCCCTTGTTGGTTGTAATTCACTTTGAATATACATTGTTGGTTGTAATTCACTTGAATGTGTTGGCAAATGCACTTTGAAGGTTGGTTTCTTCATGGTATTTTTGAGAGCTATGTAGATTTTTTTGAGAGCTGTGTAGACTGTTGGTTATAATGTTTACTTTGAATATATGATGGCAAATGCATCTTGAATGTTGGTTTTTTCATGGTGTTTCCGAGCATTGTAGACATGTTGCTTTTTCATGGTGTTTCTGAGCATTGTAGACATATTGCTTTTTCATGGTGCCTGAGCATTGTAGACATGTTGGCTCTTTCATGGTGTTTTTAGCATTGTAGACAATTGAATTTCACATCATGCACACTGTGTTTCATGATTAAGAAAATACTTTGACATATTGGATAGTATTATTTTTGCCATAGATGTTAATGTGTTTATTAGCACTATGGACAGTTGGTTGGGCAACATAACATGACATAATTCAATATTATTTTTGTGTCTTACACTTGGTCAATAATACTACTAATAATAATAAACTTGTGATATTGTTGAAATATTGATCACTATTTATGGTTAGTTACATCACTGTTTTGTGATTATTATTTATCTTTGTTATATTATTAATTAAAAAGTGTTTTGATATTTACTATTTCATAGTTACAATCTGTGATACACTTGATCAATAACAATAATAATAAACTTGATATTGTTGAAATATTGATCAATATGTACTGTTAGTTATATCACTGTTTTGTGGTTACTATTTATCCTTGTTATATCATTAATTAAACAGTGTTTTGATATTCGCTATTTAGTTACATCACTGTTTTGTGGTTATTATTTATCTTTGTTATATCATTAATTAAAAAATGTTCTGATATTCACTATTTCACAGTTACAATTTATGATGAAGAAGCACACTAATGATAATAATAATAATAAACTTGTGATATTATTGAAATATAGTTACATCACTACTTTGTGGTTACTATTTATCTTTGTTATATCACTGATTAAAAAGTGTTTTGAATTTTGCAGTGACAATTTGTGATGAAGCACACTAATAACAAGTGTTTAGAGATTCACTGCTTTGCAGTTACAATCTGTACTAAAACACATTGATAACTTGTTTTGATACCATAGTATTAAAAACCAGAACCAGTGGTTGGACCAGTCCATCTAATAAATTGGGTTTTAAACCAATAATCAATATGCAAAGTTTGCTCATATATATGCCATGTAAAGGTGAATATATCAAAATAGCACCAAGTGCAATACATAACAACAACAAAATATATAATCAAAGAGGCTTTAAAGGACCTCTAGATTCTAAAACAAAGTCTACAAGCTATTGGGCCATTGGGCTACTACAAGTCTATATATCTGATATTAGTGATCAACATTATCACTTGAAAGTTGAAACTTCTCATGGTTGAGTCTTGACTCCCATACTTTGCAATTCCTTTTGCCACAAATTTCTTTGCTGGTTCAGTGACTTGAGTTTCAAATTTCTTAAGGTATTTTGCCTTAACATGCCCTATTACTTCTTTGGTGTTCCACATGGCTTTACATGGCCTCATATCCCAGCCAAGTGTTGCTTGAACTTGTTAATACACCTTCCTTCAATAGATTTTGGCCGTATTTGCAGATCATTTTGCCATCAATCCTATCACAATGAGCCCATGCAGTATCCTTGGATTTTGGAGGCATGGTGACTACTACCTAGCTCAAACTCTCTATTGTTTCACTACTTTAGCAAAAACTTAACATTCTCCAAGCTCACAATGAAGCTCACAAAAACTCCAAATGAGATGTGTGAGGCAAATGAGAGGGGATGCTTCCTTTTATTGGCTTGGAGAGGGATTGGTTTTGGAGGAATCAATCCTTATTTTCCCTCTAAACCACTTCACAAGCCTCCAAAAATGCCTTTCGTAAGTCCTAGGCCGACTTGACAATGCATTGGTTGGTTTATGCCTAGTTTGTCTAAAAAAGGGCGAATGAGGGCTATTGACCGGGTTTTTTGACCGGTTCGGTTAGTTTGGCCAATGAACTGACTGGTTTGACCGATTTCCGGTTTAGACCGATTGGTTTTTAATACTGTGTGATACACATTGATAACTAGTGTTTTGATATGCACTGCTTTGCAGTTACAATCCGTATTTAAGCACACTGATAATGAGTGTATTGATATGAGTGTCTATTAAGCCTTTGTTGATCACTATTTACGAGCCATGAACATTGGAGTGATTGGAAATATTAAGCCTTTTGTTGATCACTATTTACATTGCATGACAATGACATGGACTTTGGAATGCTATAAGATGGTCATTTGACATCATTAATATGTGATATTAGAGATTTAGTGGTGGGCATATACATTGTAGAAAACAATTTTGATCATCATCATGAAATTGTCTTTTGTATGCAATCACACACTATAAAAATTCTAAAAATGTATGTTGAATCAATGTTTTCCTTGCTTTAGATAAAATGTATACATTTTAGAAAACAATCTTGATCATCATAATGAATATTGTTTGTTATGTAATTTCACATTCTAAAAATTCTAAAAATGCGTGTTGAATCAATGTTTCCTTTGGTTAATATAAAATGCCAAGTTCAATATTTAATGTTACAATTGCTCTATCTTAATAGAGCTACACTATTGGTATTCATCCTCATGATTTCGTAATTTTTGATGATGGTAAATGAACAATCTATGATTGTCACTCTAAACATATTTGAAGATCTATTTTCAAAGACACATGTTCCATTAACATAACATTATGTATGTTTAATTAATGGTTAAGTTTAAGGGGACATTTGAACATGAAATGAGAACAATATTTCATATAACATTAGTTATAACAACTTTCAAAATTGTTGTAATAAGATTCAAAATAATTAAAAATGTAATTTTTATTTTTATTTTTTATTAAACCCTCTCTCTCATTATTTAAGTGTCGAAAGCTCATTATAACAATGCAGCCTAGCTATTCACAATGAGAACAATATTTCATATAGCATTATTTCTAACAACTAACTTTCAAAACTGTTATAATAAGATTCATTTTTTTTTTTTTTTTAACAATGCAACCTAGCTATTCACAATGAGAACAATATTTCATATAACATTATTTCTAACAACTAATTTTCAATACTCTTGTAATAAGATTGAAAATAATAAAAAATGCAATAAGCAATGTAGAGTCATTACCAAAATAATGTAATGTCTTTACAAATTAGCACAATTAAATGAGTAAATATGTGGATGGTGGTCATTTTCCCCTTCTAAAATATCATTTGCAATTTGTGATGTAATACCATCTGTTATTTTACCATATTACTATTTGTTATTTAATAATTTGCATAATAGTCTTATAATTATATTAAGCAAATATAAAAATGGTAATATTAATTTAGAAATATAAAATAATTAAATATTCAAAATTTAAATTAATAAAATAATGAATAATTTTGAAAATTTTATTTAATTTAATTGTAAATAACTACAAATATATATCATATTCTATTATATATTAGATTAATTTAAATTTAAAAGAAAAATAATATATTATAAATAACCATCAACACAACCAGAACTAGCAGAACTGTGGCCTTTTTTTCTCCATGGCATTCAACTTTCTATTCAATGAATAAGAATCCACCATGGCTCATTCATAGTTTTGCATAAGAAAGGCGCTTGATTACCAACCATGAACTAGTATGATTACCAACCATGAATGGCCAAATCGGGTGGCTGAGAGGCCGCCACGTGTCACAGATATGACGGTCAAATTAGGTGGTTGAGAGACTGCCACGTGTCACAGATTTGATTGCTGAATCAGGCGGATGAGAACATATCCATCTACTGCGGGGTTTCATATGCACAGCTGTAAACACTAATACAGACACATTCAGCTCAATTCTTGATATGTGCTTCTTTAAACAACCAACCCATCTTTTCTTGCTGGCTTGATCTACTCTGGTTTAAACATAGAGACAGGATATTTTCTTCCTTGTAAGAATTGAATTGATATTTTCTTCCTTCTATCTCAGCTTGAGGGTGTCAAATGAGATTGGAGCTGGGAGGCCAAAGGCCGCAAGATTTTCTGTATGTGTTGCAATAGGTATCACGACATTTCAGGCCATATGCGTCTCAGTGACATTGCTCTACATGAGAAACGTTGTGGGAAGAATTTTCAGCGATAACAAAGATGTGATTCACTATGTATCAACCATAATCCCTATTGTATCAATAACAGTTCTAACAGACGGTTTGCGCGCAGTTTTCTCAGGTTCAACGCTCACACTACAACTTCGCAACAAATTCTTTTCAAAAGTATAGAACCATACTCAACTTAAATCTAAACCCTATTGTACTAATACAGACACATTCAGCTCAATTCTTGATATGTGCTTCTTTAAACAACCAACCCATCTTTTCTTGCTGGCTTGATCTACTCTGGTTTAAACATCAGGACAAATCTGGTTGATATACTCTGGTTTAAACATCAGAACAAATCTGGCCGGGTGAAGCCCTCTTGAATCCCAAAATGGTATCAGCCACCGAAATGGACAACAATGGGGGCCATTGCAGGAACGAGAATCGCTGGTCCTAAATCCTCTGAGCAGGCCGACCCGGAGGCTCCCTGATCCTCCAAGTTTGCTGAGATCCGGCAATCCCTGTGATGAATTCATTGAAATGGTGGCAGACAGGAGCGGTTTGAAAGTAGCAAACACCGTGTTTATATTTCATGGCTCCTTGCAGAATTGGCATAGCGTACAAATTCCAGAAATTCTCCCCCAGGAATCGAACCTGCGTTTATCGTTTCCAGCAGAGGCGTATCCACTCATACGTGATCTACGTATAGCCTTACCTTATTAGTTGATAGCGTATCCACTGATAATGTATCAACCGATAACGTTAACTATGATAGATTATGCTTTGATAGGATATATGCTGATTACTTATTTCATAGGTTATCGGATATAGCGTATTATGTGCGACAGCTTATCTACGATACCCTATCTGAAATAGCTTATCCATACAAGTCTTATCTACGATAACCTATTGATAATAGTTTATCTACAGATGTCTTATCTGCTAATAGCTTATCTTTTAATAGCTTATTTGTTTATAGCTTATCTGCTGATGGGTTATCTATTATAGCTTATCTGCTGATGGGTTATCTATTATAGCTTATCTGCTGAGAGCGTATATGCTGATAGGTTATCGTTGATAATGTATATACTGATAGGTTATCGTTGATAATGTATATACTGATAGCTTATCGTTGATAGCGTATATACTGATAGCTTATCGTTGATAGCTATATACTGATAGCTTATTGTTGATAGCTATATACTGATAGCTTATCGTTGATATATAGCTTATCTGTTGATAGCTTAT
>APFE030352154.1:0-117072 GCA_000404065.3 Pinus taeda
GGGGGGGGGAAGGAAAAGAAAGACTAGGAAGAAAGGGCAAGGATCCAACAGCTACTGATCTTCCAGTTGTCATCTCTATTGAGATTGTTAGGCCTTCTTTCAATCTCAATAGCTTCCCTGAATTTATGATGATGGAAATGAGCAACTTTGGCAATAACCTTGGCCTCCTCTATACAAACCTGATGCTTAGTCTTTTCCGCATGCTTTGCTAATGCGGAAGACTTGGTTCTCCCATGTCTTAGGTTAGTTGCATGTTCACTAATCCTCTGATGGATGGAGCGCCCTGTTTTCCCGATATAAGGGGTCCCACAAGAACAAGGGATCAAGTAGACACCCTTCATGTCCTTAGGATCAACGGGATCTTTCGCCGATCAGAGGGATTTACGAATGGTGTTAAGGGGCCTAAAGGTTGAGGGAATATCATACCTCCTAAGGATCCGAGCAATCTTTTCCGTGGTTCCCTGGACATAGGGAAGATGGACACTTAGTCGCCGCTCCTTCGGTTCTTTTTTAATTGACACATTTTTAGAGGCTTTAAGGAAAGCCTTCTGGCCTAGGTGCCTACGATAGCCATTCTCAACAAAGACATTGAGGAGATGGGCTCTCTCCTTATCAAAGCTCTCATTATCAGAAATCCTAAGGACCCGAGTAGCGAGGGTGTTAAGAACACCCAACGTTTGAGCAGGGAAATGATGGGACTCGGCATGAAGATACTGCTCAGTATGCGTTTTCTTCTGGAACACCGAGTGGGAGAGAGAGCCATCCTTATTCTTAGATAAAAGAATGTCCAGGAAAGGGAGGCAACCATTGACCTTTTTTTCCATGGTGAACTTAATGGCAGACGACTGACAGTTGAGGTGATTGAAGAAGAGATCCAGTTCCTCTTGGCCATGGGGCCAAATGACATTAATGTCATCTACATACCTTTTCCATAGCTTGGGAAGGAGACGAGTCGAGGCTAAAGCTTTGGCTTCGAAATCTTCCATAAAAATATTCACAATGATAGGGGAAAGGGGGGAGCCCATGGCAACACCGTAGATCTGTTCAAAGAACTCACCCTCAAAACAGAAGAAAGTGGAAGTGAGACAGATCTCAACCAGATGCACGGTATCAAGATCTGTTAGATGATAGATCACTTCCAAGGCCTCCTTTATAGGGATGCAAGTATAAAGGGAGACCACATCAAAGCCGATGAGAATGTCCTCGAAATCAAGCTTAATGTCCTTAAGCTCTTTAATGAAGGATGCAAAGTCTTTCACGAAGGACTCGGTACAGCCAACTAGGGGCTTAAGCTTAAGGGCAAGGAACTTAGCAAGAAGGTAGGTCGGACCACTAATGGTGTTGACGATAGGCCTCAGAGGGACCCCTTCTTTGTGAATCTTTGGCAACCCATAAATCCTAGGAGTAATGGGACTGCTCTCAATGAGTTTGTGGAAAAGGGAACTCACCAAGCTATTGGACTTGATCGCAAGAGCCACTGTCCTAGAAACCTTCTTAAGAGGGTTCTTGGGCAGTTTTTTATAGCTGCCACTATTGTGAAGATGATCTAACATCTTCATACGATAATCTTCCCTATTAAGGATGTTCGCAGCCCCTCCTTTGTCAGCCTTCAGAACAATGATATCTTTGTTCTGGTTTAAGGACTTAAGGGCCCTGATTTCCTCATTGCTGAGGTTCTTCCGAGGGGGCTTAGCCTTTCTAAGGACGACGACACAATCTTGCCTAATAGTGTCCTTGATATTATCTGGAAGATCTCTAATCCTGTATTCCACGTCGCAAATAATGTCATCCACCGAGATTTTTCTAGGGGCAAGGGCAAAGTTTAAACCTTTGCCTAAAAGTCTAAAAATCGAAGGGGAAAAGGAAAAACTGGATAAGTTAACAACTTTATTATTCCGGGGGGGAAGGGGAAGAAAGGCATGAATAAAAAGTGGTGGGTTATTTTTGGGTCTATCTAACTCGCTATGTTAAGTTTTGTGGTAATCCCTATATTCAGAGGTAGCAATGACTTAAAAGGTTTGCAACGATGGGTCTCAAAATTTTGGTTGTGGTCTCAAGTCTCAGTTATGGAGGCCGGTTTTTGTTTCTAAAGCAATAAATGGACGGAGTGTGTTGAAAATGCAACAAGATGGTGGAGCTTAGTGAAAAGAAGTCGCCTTCACTAAGTGGGCCCGCAGGCTATTTTTGGTGCAAATTCTATTTTTAGACATATGGATCATGGTCTATGAGTTGCAGGATGCTATTTATGGATGATTGGTCATGTTGGTAAAAATAGATGGACCTCTATTTTTAGACATATGGGCGGAGTCTATTTTTAGACTGGCAGTCAAAAAATAGAACAGTCGAATATTATTAGCTCTTAATAATATTTGGACTATAAACATTATCTTATCCTTTTGCAGCACTTTAGTTCGAGCTACAGATGTGGCACATGCAACTAACAGAAGGAAATACGCTTTTCCTATGGATTAGTTGAGCTATTACATGATGGACTTCAGTTAGAACTCAAGTGATTGAGTTTGGTGGAGTTGATTGAGGAGTTGATGGAGTTGTGTTCAGTTTGACTTAGTTGAACTAGTTGTATTTAGTCTAACTGACAAATACACTAGTGATGAGTGGTGTGAATTAATTATTAATTAATTCACTAATTAGTAACTCATAAATCAACTAAATAATACATCAATTAACTCAGTCCATGGATAGTTCAGTGGAGACAAGTGTTAGAGGTGGGTGAAAGGGTGAGACTACTATCGGTTGTGACTATAGCTGTGCATGATATTTGCACAATCATTGATTGAGATTGCCAATGAGGATTGCACAACACAACCAAAGGGAATTCAAACTTGGATCAGATATAGTCTCAACAGGGATTGTGCAGTAGAGGCAGGCAAACAGTGGAGGAGATTTGAACTCGTGGCTTGTTCAGATCTGAGCTAGTTTGTGTGTAGCAGGTGGAGATAGTACTCAGTACTTGTGAGGAGTATTGTACTATGTATTGTTAAATTTTCTCTATCATCATAATATATAGATAGTTCAAGTTTTTCAGCTGTATGCTTTCCCCATTACATACTGTGTTGATATGTGTGATTAATGTTTCAATGTGCACATGCGATTGTTTTTAATTCCACAAAATTGATGATCAATGGTAGAGGAGGTTATGTATTATGCATGCATTCCGAAAATAGTGTATAATCAGGATAATCTTTGTGAATAAGTGATATAGTATTAAAAATTTCGACGAATTCCCCTCCTCCATTAGATCTGAGGCATTTGATTTTGCGATCTGATTCGTTCTCAACCAAATCTTTGAATGACTTGAACTTTTCGAAAGCTTCATCTTTATACTTCATGAGTCCTATCCAACACATCCTTGAAAAGTCATCAATGAACAATATGAAATACTCTTCTCCTCGAGGTGACCCCTTCCTCGTTGGACCACATATATCAGTGTGGACAAGTTCAAGTGGCCTACTAGTTGATCCTTCCTTCTCAGGGAAATTACTTTTGGTTTTCTTACCAAATTAGCATGATTTGCATATTGTATTGTCTGGAATTCTGATGTCAGGAAGATCCTGAACTACCTGATATTTGCATGCTTTCCTAATCTGAGAGAAGCTAAGATGCCCCAGTCTTCTGTGCCATAGCCAGTGTTCATCATTCTTACTAAAATAACATTGTTGTTGTTCTCCCTTGAGTACGTATAAGTTATTTGGAGTTCTTATATGCCTCTGATCACTGTTTTTCCTGTATCAATCTCATGAACAATACATCCATTTGATCGAAATATTACCTCAGTTCCTTGATCACACATATGACTGACACTCAATAGATTATGCTTTAAGCCATCAACATACATAATATTTCCAGCCTTGACCTTTTCTTTCAAATGAACAGAGCCTTTACCTTTTATGAATGCAGGGGTGTCATTTCCAAATGAGACCTTCTTTTCCTTTTCTAAGGAACTATATGACTGAAGTTTTTCTTTATTACCTATCATATGTTTCGAGCATCCACTATCGATGTACCATTGATTTTCCTATCCTTCCACATATAAGGCTATCCCACATCTTTCCAGTTGCGTTTCTTTCTTTTTCCATGTTTTGGAACTCAATGAAGCTTGCTCCTTCTGAGTTGTTTGCTGAAACCTGCTTCTGCATTCAGATTCTTCATGACTGAAGTTGTTATAGATAGAAAATTCTACTTCATTTTCAAGAGCAGAGAATTTATTGTAGGTTCTTTTCATGATTCCTGTCATACTCCATTTTTGAGCTTCCCTAGTCATGATGGTCTTATAGGGAACACATTGAGTAGATTTATGACCAAAGTTATGACAAGAGAAACATTGGCCATTGAAGAAATTCGTGTGATTATCAAATCTACCAACCATATGATTGTAGTTTCCATTCATTCTTAAACCAAATTGAGAATGATTTACCTGTGGTCAGTTGAGGATTCTATTCATCCTTGATGTGGATTGCCCCCGATTTACTTGATAATCTTCGATCATTCTTGAAGAAAATTGTCCCTGATTTCCCTGATGATCTGCATTATAATTTTGCTTTTGATTGTCAACTTGTTCACTTCTCCTTGCTACATCAATATGACTTTTGGAGGTGGATGGCTTTTGCGCTTTCTTCTGAGCTTGAGATGCTTCTTCGGAATATCTGAGACCAGTCTTGACTAGAGGAGAACGCTGCACTTTGATAATCTCATCTAGAGTTTCAGACCCTTTAGCAAATCTAAGATTAAGGGCTTTTGTTTTCTCAATTTCTTTTCAAAGTCCCACAATTTCACATTCTAACCCTTCATTGTGTTTATCCTTTTCCTCTAAAGAAACTTTTATTTTAGAAATTTCTTCATAAAGACCTTCTTCGTTTATAGCATCCAAGAAATCATCATCTTCAAAAGCCATCAAAAGTCTATCATTATTACCTTGTTCATCTTCATCACTACTTGACAATCCATCAATGTCTTCATGCGTTTAATAGCTCTTCTTAGTTTGTTTTTTGTTCCATCTCACAGGTTCCTTACTTTTGTCTAGTTTACCTTTATGAGGACATTTTGCAGCATAATGACTGACTCTTCCACAAGCAAAGCATTTGAAAGGTAGCTTACCTCTAAACCTACCAGTTCCCCATTGAAGGTTCTTGACAAAATTTGATTCTTCCTCTTCTTCTGACACATGTCCTCACTCATAGTAATCTGCTTTTCCTGAAGCCTTGAATGCATCTTCTCTCCTGTCTGATGGTCCTCCTTTTCTCATTTCGTAAGTAGTTAGAATTTCGTGCAGCTGTGACATGGTAAGGTTCTGTAGATTCTGCTTTTCTTCTACGACAGAAACTTTTGAATCAAACTTGGGAAGCAAAGATCTTAGAACCTTTTCAACAAAAAAAACTTCATTTATTTCTTCACCCAACTTTTTCATACAATTCACAATCTCATCCATACGTAGGAAATATCTAGCCACACTTTCATCATTATGCATTCAAAGACTTTCATATTGAATTGTAAGAGTTTGTAATTTTGCTCGTTTTACCTATTCATCTCCTTCATAGCTATGAACGATCTTGTCCCATATTTCTTTTGCACTTTTGAGCTGCATAACCTTGACGAATTCTGATTGAGATAGACTCCCTAATATAGTATTGACAGCTTTTGCATTTGTTTCATGCTGCTTCTTACCAGCTGCATTTGTAGGAGTTGCTGATGGAAATGTGTATCCTGTTTGCACAATATCCCAAACTTCTGTACCAAGAGATTGAAGGTAGGCAGTGATTCTTACCTTCCAATAGATGAAGTTGCTCCCATCAAAAATTGGTAGCTTGATAGATGCTTCCTTTTCGTACTTGTTCATGATGATAGATATTCCTTCAAGCGATCAAGTTTTTCCTAAAGGACCTGCTGTAATAGCAATTGTTGAAAATAATACTGAGAGGGGGTGTGAATCAGTATTATGAAACCATTTGCAGATCTGACTAATGAAACTTGCGTATACCTTCCAAAGTTATAACTTAATTTATTCTTCAGATGTTGATCATTAATCTATGTGTCAGAACCATATAACAATAAACAGGAACAAGAAAAATAGAGCAGACAGTCACACCAAAGAACACAATATATAAGGTGGAAACCCAATGTGGGTGAAAACCACCTGCTACAATATGTCTCTATCTTCTTTCAATTAGAAACTTCATTTTACAATGATTTTGTACTAGTGCAGTCTTATACCAGCACGCAGGCTTCAACCTGCAGAAGGCTACAACCTTCTCTCGTTCTCCAGACTCTCCTGGAAGGTGTAGAGCTATAACTAGGGTCTCTCACACCTCTAATTATTCCACATTAATAAATCAATCCTGGAACGTTTTGTTATTGCAAAGAGTAACTCAATCTGAGGCTATTCGTCCGAGTAATGCTTAGTAGTATAGAGTTCAGAAGATACAAAAGAAAACAGATTCTAAGCTATAACTAAGCTATAACAAAAGATAGAATCACACAAGATAGTTGATCAGTCAAGGGTACGGAAGCAATAACCCATCCCTCTAGAAACCGATAGAAAGGAAATTAGAGCATGGACCATAGGTCTAGAGCTAGGCAGCGTCTGCTGAGGCTCACTACAGACTTAGACCTTCTCTCAAACCAAAACAACAAAGGCAAGTAAATAGAACGACAGAAGGTAAAATGGAACAGAAAAATGGAAATGGAACAGCAGTAAATGGAACAGCAGTAAATGGAACATCAGTAAAATGGAACAGCAGTAAATGGAACATCAATCGAAAGAACTAAATCTCGTGAGTTAAAACCAACTAATTCACGCTTTGATTTTCTCTTCAAGCAAACTGGATAAAATATACTTTATGAAACATCATTCATTGACGAATTATGGAACAACAATAATCAACCATATATACATGCTTCACACTAATATAGTAATCTGAGAATGAAGGACGATATAACTATGTTTCTGAACAGAGTAACATTACTTTCAAGTCCCAACAAGTATTATTTCACATGGATCCAATAACAGTAACATTCATACCGACGTTTTGTCATAGAAATAGCTGGTTAAAGATGCAATTTAACTCTGAAGAGATCCAATTATACAGTGCAGAGTCATTACATGGAAAAATCATTAATGTATTGACCATAACAGAGCATAGCATATCATATGAAAGATGTATCAGATTACTGAGTAATAGAGATAGCAAACCACACATAAATCACAGCATAATGATACAAAAGCAAGTGTCCTTCGGAGCTGGGCCCTTAGCTGCCAACAATACACCGCATTAGATTACTCCAAACGCAGAGATGAAATAAACACCAAGTATTTTATATTAATGCATCAACAAATGTATAACAAACCAGGTCTCAGTGAGACGCGATGATCAAAGTTTGTTCTGAAGCTTAAAATTATAAAAGCAGTAGTCCCTTTGCTCAATGACGCTGTTCCTTTATATAAGAGTAACGGCGGAGGTATCTAGATAACAAAGATAAGTAAAACAACGATCCCTCAGGATCGAAGATCCTGAGGGATTCACCAATCGGTTAATCCTTTACTTTTCTTTCTCGCGTTCGCCGACTCGGTATCCCTCCTTCCTTTCCTGGGCTATTCATCTCTGATTTGCTCGATCTTGTTCACATCCGGTTCCCCTCTGGAGGGACAACAATTATTCTTCCTCTGCTTTTCGCTTTTGGACGACAACTCCTTGCTTCCACTTCTCCCTGCATAGAAAAACGACAATTATTAGTGATTGAGCTTCCCTTGTTAATTCTTGCACATTTTATTAAAATCCTTTATCTCTTTTGAATTCACAATGCAGAAAAGGTTACAAATATTACTGAAAAGCCACTAAATTGCTTGTCAAAAGCATACCTTTCAAGTGCTCCACACACCCCCTTGCTTACCCTATTTCATGCCCTCATGAAAACATTATAGTTGACATTCAAGGCAGTGAGAGAATAGGCTGGAGAGGGGGTCTCGTGAGGAGGCCGACAACCGTGATGAGCAACTAGATTACCAAAGAACTGATTTATTTGATCCGCAAGCATTTCATACAAGGCCTAATATCCGGGTGCAGGGTGCCAAATAATTGGACTACGAAATCGATACCCCAACCAGGATGAACCTGCTTGCAGAATACGTTCCCCATAAAGGTTCAATCGGCTAGCAGCCAGCTCAAAATTCTCGTATTTGAACGACTCCCTGAGCTGGATGTTTGGGCTAGAGGTTCGGTATCGGAATTTTGTAGCATCGATGGCAAGGTCTTTAATAGTCTGAAAATATTCCAGACTGTGTCGGATCAAGTCTTCTTGCATGGGTCCTAATATCTCGATGACACCCGGGATCCTCATAAGGCTCTTATGCTCCCTCCATAGCGTCACTGGGTCTCTAGGTTCAGCTCGTACCCATAAGTCTAGGCTATTCTCGTGTCTCCGAAAGGTGTTATAAGCTCTGAGCCATTTCAGCTGATGAACCCCAAATGAGATAAAGGCTTGGAATTGTATATCGCCAACAAAAGGGCCAGGATTTAAATCAGTTTCCTGGTCTAGCATGAGGTTGTGCAAGTAAAAATCGCACAATAACCTTTGAACCTTTATTCCATAGTGCTTGCAACAATCTATAAAATCATTAATAGTGTTGATGTGGATAGGTGCACCTGCCCTAACAGCTTTTATTTTCAATCGCAAATATCGTTCAAGCAAAAATAAAGCATAATTTTTAGTAGGGGCCCTACAGGTCAAAATGTCATTATACAAGGAACACACAGTGTCCATCTGCTTAACAACACTATCTAATCGATGAGTTACCTTAGCAACCTTTTCTTTCTCCTTTTGCCATCCTTCGAAGGCCTGGCTCTCGGACTGACTAATATCCCGAAGTTATTGTTGTAGCTCTTCGTATTTCTCCCGAGGGACTGTTTGTTGTCTCAGCTGCTCAGCTTCTTGCTGAGCTTGCTTCATCATTTTGTGCAAGGTCCTTATTTTTGGATCCTTTTTCCATAAAGCCGTAGAGGCTGGGAATTTGACCTGGACCTTTCTATTACGCTGCTTAGAGTTTAGGACCCGAATTACCCCTGAGGGTGGTGCTTCTGTTTAGGTCTCTTTGCTTTCTTTTTCTTTCTTAATGTGAATAAAGGGTTGTTGCGGTCCCCCTGCCATCGGAGCCTCTTGCCATTCCTCTTCCTCAATTGGAATGTCCATCTATTCTTCAGGGTTAGATGGAACAACAGTCTGTCCCTCCACGATATTTGGAACAATAGTCTGTTCTTCAATGTCACTTGGAACAACAATTTGTTCCTCAATGTCATTTGGAACAGCAGTCTGTTCTTCGGCAGTAGGTCTCCTAATGGGGTTTCGAACAACAAAACAGGTATAGGTCTTTCGCCTTCTTGTCCTCCGGGATTTTACTGCAGTGGCCCTCTTCCTTTTCCTTGCGGTCCTTTGTATCTTCAAGTTGGCTTTCAAAATTCGAATTTGCTGTCGGAGCCTGGCTGTAGTGCACAACAACCTCTGCTATTTCTTCCTTAATTTCTTAATTTCCTTTGCCTCGGCAGAGGATTTATGATTGGCCCTTAAGTCTACTCCTTCTCTATGTGGGATTTCTTCCGGTGTCTTGGGGATAGATTGTTCTTGATTGGTGTCTCCCATTTCATCATCATAAACGGGCAGGTTTTCTTCTCCTGCCTTTTCTCCATGCGCTTTCTCGGGTATATCTTCCTCCACGGGTCCGTCAGGGATGCCTGCTGTGCTGGAGGGCTGGTCATATTCCCCCATATTGGCCAGGACTGCTGCCAATTCCTCCTCACCCACAGGGTCCTGCAACGGGCTACCCCCTGGCTGTACTACTTCTTCTTCTTGATTGACCTACTCGGTAGCTGTTTCTGCCTCAGACTGCTCATCTCCTTCCCCGATACCTCCTCCAGGCTGGTCAGCCTTGACCCCTGATTGCTCAGCATTTTCTTCGGAGGGTCCTCTTTTTTTGGAGGTTCGTCCGCAATTTCAATTAGCTGGGTAGTGGTTCCCTAAATCTTTTCCATCCTTCCTCGTATTCGGGCCAACCGGGATGATTTCCTTGGTCTCTTAGGTTGTTCGGGTGTACCAGCAAGTTCTCTGGGTTCCTCTGGTCGTTCTGGTGTACTGGAGGATTGTTTTTGTTTTGGAGCAGCATGTCTTTCTACTGCCAATTCCTTACGTTTCTATGATCGTTCCGGCGTGCTGGAGGAATGTTTAGGTTTTGGGGGTGGTCCAGCCAATCCCCCCTCGACTATTGCGATAAGTTCCTCCCAGGTGCTTTGTTGTCGAGTGATACTGTGGCTCACTATCAATCGAATCAGTCAATGGTGGCTAACGACTACGTCTATGTGCTGTGCCTTTTTCAGGCTTCGGGTCACATCATGTAATAATGAATTTAAAAGTGCAGGGAGATTTGCAGAATATTTTCCTTTGAAAACAGCTAAAAGTTTCAGGTGACGAGGTCTTACAACGTCTTTCCTCCTTTCGCAGGTGATGTAGCTCTGTACTATCTTTGCGAGCTCAGTCCAGGGTTCCCCTAGCGTTTCCAGCAGAACTCCCTTCCCTTTGACTGTCAAGATTTTTCCTTCATCCTGGAAAATCTCCATAACCTTTTGTAATCTTTCCTTCTTTAGTGTCCATACTGGTTCGGCAGCTGGTAGTCCCAAGACTTCTGCGATGATATCGTCCGTGACCGCTATCCTCTTTCCTCCTATTATGGAGTAGTTCTCCTGCAAGTTTTGCAGGAATTCAAATGCCACTGCTTCATTTTATTCTTGTAGGCGGCTGAAATAATTCAGCCACCCTGCGTTTTCCATGATCTCACAGGCAGCAGTGGAGACTGTCAACTCCTGAGGTTCGCTTCGGACCGTCTTTCCCCCCATGATTCCGCTTAGAATTCTTAATGGAACAAAAACTTCCTGTGCTGTTTGAGACGCAAAAAGGATGATCGTCGCCAAATTTTGGAAAAAAACACAGAGCATGCAACAAAAAATGATCGTGGATGGCAATTTCCGTAAAATGGAATTATCATACCGTTAAACCATGCCATACCTTCGAACATTATCTCGCTCGAATGGTGTGCAGCCACGTAATCCATGGCGTAATGAGGTTACCTCCCCCCCCGCGATCTGATAGGCTGTCCCCAGCCATCAAAGAGAGGAGCAGTAGCCAGTCGGAAGTCAAGTCATAAAGAAACAGCATATGAAATTATGCTATGTTTTAGAAAAACAACGAAATGCTGAAATCGAGGCAAAAAGGTAGATCGCGTTTTACATAAGAGCCTGCGTGATATAATGAGAGGCCGGGGGATGGGACGTCTGTCAAGCGTATGAAATCTCCAGTGGTCATTGTCAGTTCCATTGCCATGATTGGTGGTAATGAATATTCATGCGATATGTACATCGGGGAATGACATATGATCTATTCGAAGGATATAAGAGACAAAAAAGTATTGATATCATACCTGTTGGTGTAACCTATTATGACTTCGATGCCATTAACAGAGCTCTGTTGCCAACAGGTGTTCATAACCTTGGCAGAGTTGTTTATTTCACCCTCCGGACCCATGATCCTTTGTGTTTATTCTGAAGAGTGCTTGGTCAAAATGCAGGCCATTATGCTGGCTTGGTAACCAAATAGCCATAATGCCATTCACAAGGTAGGCGCGAAACATGGACAGGCTGGCTCATAATGAGACCCCCTGTTCCAAGGTTTGTTTATTTAATATACCTTCGGACCATATCCCTGGTGTGGTGGCCGTAATGGGAATGCCACTTCGCTTCCATCCTTATGATCATGGTAGGCTGGCTCTCGATGAGACCCCCTATCCTGCATTTGACAATTTTCATATTTTCTTTTTCTTTTTGCAGAGCTCCTCTTTTTTTTTGTTTATTTACACATAAGGGTTGTTCTGCACTCCTTAAGAGCGGGGAATGGTGGAAGAAGTCTTATCATCCCAACAGACAAATATAAATCCTTTGTTCTTACTCCTAAGTAATAATCAAAAGAGATTTTTAGGGAAACCGTCATGATAAAGATCACCAACCGGGGTGCCGGTAATAAGACAATGACAGCAAAGATGAAAAGTTAATGTCCTTTCTCTTGTCCTCTTATCAATACTAGGCCTTATAGTGATGGCGATTTATGATCTACTGACTTCGGTATATCATGGTTTATGTTCATTGCATAAGTCCATAGCTGTACCTAAAAGACTGGGGAGAACGTGGGTGCAAAGCATCCTCAAATAAAAGAAAAAACATGCCGATGGTGTTCCTCAGAGAAGAATCCATGCAGATAAATTCGTAGGATACCGTTTCTTTGAAAGGAACAACAGAAAATCGCGAATGTTGTTCCTTCTGAGAAAGGAACAGCAGAGACACTCAAATGTTGTTCCTTTTGAAAAGGAACAGCAAAAACACACAGGTGTTGTTCCTTTTGAAAAGGAACAAAAAAAACACACAGGTGTTGTTCCTTTTGAAAAGGAACAACAAAAACACACAAGTGCTGTTCCTTTTGAAAAGGAACGACAAAAACACACAAGTGTTGTTCCTTTTGAAAAGGAACAACAAAATCACACAAGTGTTGTTCCTTTTGAAAAGGAAAAGCAAAATCACACAAGTGATGTTCCTTTTGAAAAGGAACAGCAAAATCACACGAGTGTTGTTCCTTTTCAAAAGGAACAGCAAAATCACACGAGTGCTGTTCCTTTAAAAAGGAACAGTGAAAACACATCGGTGCTATTCCTTTTTGAAAAGGAACAGCAAAATCACACCAGTTCTGTTCCTTTTGAAAAGGAACAACAAATTCACACCAATGTTGTTCCTTTTGAAAAGGAATAGCAGAAACACACAAGTGTTGTTCCTTTTGAAAAGGAACAGCAGAAACACACAAGTGTTGTTCCTTTTGAAAAGGAACAGCAGAAACACACAATTGTTGTTCCTTTTGAAAAGGAACAACAGAAACTCACAAGTGATGTTCCTTTTGAAAAGGAACATCAGAAACTCACAAGTGTTGTTCCTCTTGAAAAGGAACAGCAGAAACGCAAATGTGTTGTTCCTTTTGAAAAGGAACAGCAAAAACACAGAAGTGTTGTTCCTTTTGAAAAGGAACAGCAGAAACACTTAGAATGCAAAAAGAAAATCAAGAAAACATATATACAAGATGTTATGTACAAGTTATGAAAAAAAATGAATTCCTTAAATTATAGGTGAGGAAGATTTCGCTTCCTCTCCTAAAATTTCCATATCAGTGTCTTGTCGTAGCTACTGACAGAAGGATTCTCGAGTGAGCGGCTTTCGATAGAGACGAACTCGGTGGCCATTTACTTTGATTGCATATCCAGAACCGTCAATTGTGATCAGATTAAGGGTCCCGTTGTCATGTACTTTCTAGATTTCGTATGGTCCTAACCATCGAGTCTGAAGTCTCCCCAGGAAGTCCTGAAACCGAGAGTCATATAACAGAGCCCAGTCTCCTTCATGAAAGACTTTCTTCTTGATAAGTGCATCATGCCATTTAGCTCGCTGCTGTTGGATCAATGCTGTATTTTGTAATGCACAGAGCCTGATTTCGTCCAATTCATTAATCTGCTGTAATCGATTGATTTGTGCCTCACTTACATCTAGGCCGACTTCCTCTGCAGTTCGTAGTGTTTGGATTTCGAATTCTATGGGGAAGATAGGTTGTTTTCCAAACACTAATTGATTAGGTGAATAGCTTGTGGTACTTCTTCATGTGGTTCTATAAGCCCACAGTGCCTCAGGTAATCGGGCGGCCAAATCACGCCTATGCGATGCAATAGTTTTTGTTAAAATTGATTCCATTACCTTATTACTACTTTCTACTTGCCCATTTGCCTATGGGTGGTATGGGGTAGTAATTTTATGTTGGACATGATAATTGTTAAGTGTTGCAGCTAATTTATTTCCAACAAATTGTGGTCCAACATCTGTAATTAGTTCTCTCGGAAGTCCATAACGTACAAAGAAATGGAACAAGAATTGTATTACAAAATCTTCTGTAGCCTTAGGCAATGATTCGGCCTTAACCCATTTAGTAACATAGTCTGTCGCCACCAGAATGTATGTCCTCTGATTTGATGATGGATTAATGGGCCCAATGAAATCAAGAGCCCATCGTTCAAATGGCTCAATGACTAATTGTAGTCTCAGAGGCATTTCGTCGGCTTGGCCAGGTTGTCCTGCTCGCTGGCAGCTGTCACAGGCTTGGGCAAATTTTTTTGCATCTTTGAAAATTGTAGGCCAATAGTATCCTGTCTGCAATACTTTATGTGCTGTTATCGTTTCAGCAAAGTGTCCCCCACAAGGTCCGTCATGGCAAGCTTTTAAAATGTCGAAAATTTCGTCTTCTCGAATACATCTCCTAATTTCCATATCTGCCCCTGTGTGGAAGAAATAACCCCCAATCCACGAAAATCCAGTGCTCTTCTGAACAATATGCTTACGTTCCTGAGGGGTTAAGTGTTTTGGTAACTTACCTACCGCAAGGTACTTGGCGACATCAGCATACTAGGGTGTTCGAACAGCAACAACAAACAGGTGCTCATCAGGAAATTGATCTTCCACTGCTGCTGTTTCAATTGATTTTGGTATTCATGAGAGAAAATCAGCTACAGGGTTCTCCTTGCCAGGTTGATCCTTGATTGTGATATCGGACTCCTACAATAAGATCAACCATCTGGTTATTCTAGCATTTGTAATAGGTTTATTTGACAAATATTTGATAGCAGAATGATCTGTATATAACATAACGGGATAGCCTATGATATAATGTCTAAACTTATTAACAGCATGTATTACAGCCAAGAATTCTTTTTCAGTGACAGTATAATTCAATTCGGTAGAGGATAAATTTTTGCTAATATAGTAGATAGCATATGGTTTTTTATCCTCTTCTTGCCCCAGGACTGCACCAATTGCTGTATCCGAGGCATCAGATGAGATTTGGAATGGTAAATTCCAGTTTGGTCCTCGAAGGACTGGGGCTGTTGATACAAGCTTCTTTAATTCCTTGAAAGCATGGTCGCACTTTTCTGTCCACAAGAAATCAACATTACCAGTTAAAGCATATAGAGGTGCAGCAATATGTGATTAATGTTCTATAAATATTCTGTAATACCCAAAAAATCCAAGAAAACTGCGTACCTCTGTTTGAGTAGTGGGGGTAGGGATAAGCAAAAGAATTTGGATTTTGGCCGGGTCTACCTGGATGCCATGTACTGAAACATAGTGCCCTAGAATGAGCCCTTCTGTCATCATCATATAACATTTTTCGTGGCTTAGACAAAGCATGGTAGTGATACAACGTTGTAGGACTTTTTCTAGAGTATCTAAAGCTGGATCAAAATCATCTCCATATGGTGTAAAGTCATCCATGCACACCTCAAGTACATCATTTATTAAATCTGCAAAGATGCTAAGGACAGCCCTTTGGAATGTAGCAGGAGCATTACATAGGCCTAAGGGTAGAACTCGATAGGCAAACGTTCCCCAAGGACAAGTAAAGGTAGTTTTATCATGGTCTTCAGGGGAAATTTGGATTTGGTTGTATCCACTGAAGCCATCTAGGAAAGAAAAGAATTTATTTCCTGCTAAAGTGTCCAATACTTGGTCTATGAATGGGAGAGGGAAGTGATCCTTCTGTGTGGCTTTATTTAACTCCATGTAATCCATGCAAATCCTCCATTTTCCATTTTTCTTAGGTACCACCACCAAGGGAGAGACCCATTTACTATTGGAAATAGGGTAGATAAAATTAACATCTAAAAGTTTCTGAAGTTTGGCTTTTACAACCTCTTTTAGATGGGGGTTGAGTCTTCTTTGCGGCTGACGAACAGGTCTTGAATCTTTTTCTATATAGATGTGGTGGGTGCATAATTGAGGATCAATCCCTTTCATATTAGGGTAATCCCACACAAATTCTCCTTGATATTTTCGTAACAGATGAACGAGTTTTGTTTGTTGGTCCGGTGTAAGGTTGGCATTGATATTTAGAGTCTTACCTCATTCAATTTCCACTACTTTACTGTTGGCAATAACAGTCACTGGTATTGTTTGGTCATGTGCATCTTTCAAAGGGTCTTCTTCTAGCTCACTACCAAACGTTGTTTCTATCATGAAACACTGTGTGTGAGATCTAGATTCAGTTTGACTAATGAAATTATTGATGGCATCATCTTCTGTTTGGTCCTTAAAATCTAAAGCCTTCGGTATAGTCAATGGGAATCTAATATTGTTAGTAAGGTATGACACAGGATGCTGGTTAGTTTTGATCATTGGAAGGCTTGACTGTGCTGGAGGATATAGAACTAGATTTTTAACGTCTGGTCCTTTAGTTATGGTCATGTTTCCCTACTGACAACCAATGTAAGCATTGACGGTAGCAATCCAAGGTCTTCCTAGAATTAGCGGATGTCCATCCAGTCAGGTTTTTGGATTAATTATCAGGAAATCGGTTGGATATTCCTAGGAATCTACAGAAACCATGACATCATATAGAGTACCTTCCGGTCGAACTACAGATCGGTCTGCCAATTCTAGCAAAATAGAAGTAGGTTCTACTGATGTAATGCCGAGCTTTTGGCAGGTAGAGGTTGTCAAAATATTGATTGCAGCTCCTAGATCAACTAAAGAATTAGTCAAGGTCTGACCATAGATTTGCACGGTTACAATTGGATTTCTGGGATCTTCGTATTTAATGGGTGTCTCTTTTCCTGGTAACGAGTTAGATAAAGTACCGACTACTTGGACTCTTGGGTTAGTGGTTGTATTCCTCCTTGATTTTTTTATGCACGATTCTTTTATAGTTTTTGCGTATATAAGAATGTCTTGAATGGCTTGGAGGAATGGAATTCTTATGTACAGGTTTTGTAACTCTCCCAGAATTTCGAAGTCTGGATATTGCACCAGTCGTGGTATGACTAATCGTTCCGGGAAAGGAGGAGAGGATATACTTGCTTGATGATGGGTCTGTTCCTTATTTACATCATCTTGTTGTAACGGTTGTTCTATTGGTAACTGATCTTTAATGTGAATTGTTTTTTCTCCCTCTGTTTCTATTATACATCCAGATCTTAACTGAAGATCATTGCACTCCCTTAGATCAGGTCTGATTTCTGATGCTTCTATGATTTGGAGTGATTGGACCGGTCTATTATTGGGATTGGGGTTGGGTTGGGCTGGGAGTTGCAGTCTCAGATTAGACTGGGGGTTTTGTTGTAAGGCTGGCAGAGTCAGTTGAGGGAGTGGAATAGTTCCTGTTGGCTCATATGTCGATTTTGGCCAATTTGTCTGCCAGGGTGAACCTTGGGAAGTAGGGGGAATCCATTGTGGAGGATATGAGTTATTCTGCCAATATGGTGGGGTGTAGGGAAAATTTGGCCAGCCGAATTGGCCTGTTTGATTCATCCATGGATTTGGAGAAGGAAACGGCTGTGGTGACGAGTTCGGAAATGGGGGTGGAGATTGGTTTTGGCACATACTATATTGCTGAGAATTATACTGCGGAGGCTGGAAAGAAGAAGTTGGGTCCGAAAACATACCAGATTGCCTAGGTTGCCATTGGCGACGCTGGTTAACGAAGTATGCTGGCTCTGGTTCTTCTTCCACTTCCTTATATACTGCCTTCAATCCAGGAAGTGAGGGGCAGCTCTCAGTAAGGTGATCTTTTGTACAGATAGCACATGTTTGAACTGCATCCAGTGGACATTCCTTGTGGCTATGTTTCCTTCTACATCGGGGGTAGAAAATCGCCATATTTTGTTCCGCCTCCATTTTCTTTTGTTTAGCCTGCACAATATCAAGCTGTGTAGTTAATGTCCCCAAAATATCATTTTTAAAATTTTCTAATAAATTTCCAAGTTCTACACGTGTTATTCCTTCTGTTGATATTTTGTTATCTCTGACAAACAGATCATATTCTATTGGTTTTAACCTTGTGTTGCCTCTTGAACTGCTGAAGCATAAATCAATGATGTCAGCAAAATTCTCTTGATAAATATCCCCTTTTCCCATGATATTTAATGTTTCAATCCACTGTTCTTTCATGCCTCTAAACAATGCTGTTTTCAACACATTATCAGGCAGAGGTAGTGATGCATAGGGGGATCTCTGTAAATTATACTGGAAACGTTCTATGTATTCCTCTAAAGTTTCATTTGGTCTGGCCGTCATTTGGAAAATTTCATCTTTTAGTTCTCTCGACCTACAGTAATCCTGATATTTCTTTAGGAAAGATTATTTCATTTGCTCCCAGTTATTTATGACTCCACCACCTAAACCCATAAACCATCTCAAAGCCGCCCCTTTCAAAGTGGAGGGGAACAATTTTAATTTATGGGGGTTAGTGGTGTAATCATATCCTCTACATAGCACATCGAATTCAAATAAGAATGCATCGGGTTCCTCTGATGTAAGTCCATGAAACGTAGGGATGTGTTGAAGAGGGATCGCTTTCATGGCCGCATTTGCTGCAGAATCCACTATAGGATATTGCAATGTAGAAGTTTGAGTATTTGGCTAATTCTGCGCCATAAGATCAAATATATGCCAATAACCTTCCGGAATTTCTAGGAGGGTGTTCCTAGGTTGAGAAGGAAGGGCCTTGGCAAGGGCTGTTTTAATAACACTTCCCTTATCTGGAATTTCTATCTAAGGGAATGGGGTGCCTTCAATAATAATTTTGACTGCGCTCCCCTTATCTGGGTTGTTTAACAGTTGGATTATCCTAGGAGGAGACCTTGGCTCTCCTATTTCCCCTGTTTCCCCTTCTCCTTCACAAAGGTTGCTTAAATTCCCTTCCTGCAGTCATTCTGACACAGAATTTTCAATTTCTTGAAAGTCCTGTTCATTAGTCTGACTATGCACCTCAACAAAGGCTCCAGATGGTGATGTTGTGGCCTGAAGGGAGCTAGTAGGTTGTTTAGAATTAATCTTTCTAAGGCCTACCAACGGCTAAGATTCAGTTTTCTTATATATTTCGTCTATGAAGGTTGTTTGGCCAAGGGTCACCGGCCCTTTGGATTTTTCGGGTTTGGTTGGAGGTTTCATATTCTTTTCTAGCTTTTTCTTCTTAGTCATGCACTCTAAAAACTACTAAATCCTATTCAACCAGTAATTCTGCTAAGAGAGCGGACGGTGGAGGAGGGCTTTTACATGCTCCATACGTAGGTTCTTACCTTTCGTTTTTAAGATCCAACTCCCCCCTAGAAGATTTGCTCACTACTCTGTGAAGGGAAAATGGTTATACTCTTTCCCCAGCAACGGCGCCAAAATGTAGAGCTATAACTAGGGTCTCCCACACCTCTAATTATTCCACATTAATAAATCAATCCAGGAACGTTTTGTTATTGCAAAGAGTAACTCAATCCGAGGCTATTCGACCGAGTAATGCTTAGTAGTATAGCGTTCAGAAGATACAAAATAAAATAGATGTTAAGCTGTAACTAAGCTACCCCAAAAGATAGAATCACACAAGACAGTTGATCAGTCAAGGGTACGGAAGCAATAACCTATCCCTCTAGAAACTGATAGAAAGGAAATTAGAGCATGGACCATAGGTCTGGGAGCTAGGCAGCGTCTGCTGAGGCTCACTACAGCCTTAGACCTTCTCTCACACCAAAACAAAAAAGGTAAGTAAATAGAATGGCATAAGGTAAAATTGAACAGAAAAATGGAAATGGAACAACAGTAAATGGAACAGCAGTAAAATGGAACAGCAGTAAATGGAACAGCAATCGAAAGAACTGAATCTCGCGAGTTAAAACCAACTGATTCACACTCTGATTTTCTCTTCAAGCAAACTGGATAAAATATACTTTATGAAATAGCATTCATTGATGAATTATGGAACAACAATAATCAACCATATATACACGCTTCACACTATTATAGTAATATGAGAATGAAGGATGATATAACTATGTTTCTGAACAGAGTAACATTACTTTCAAGTCCCAACCAGTATTATTTCACATGGATCCAATAACAGTAACATTCATACCGACGCTTTGTCACAGAAATAGATGGTTAAAGACGCAATTCAACTCTGAAGAGATCCAATTATACAGTGTAGAGTCATTACACGGAAAAATCATTAATGTATTGACCATAACAGATCATAGCATATCATATGAAAGATGTATCAGATTATTGAGTAATAGAGATAAGAAAACCACACATAAATCACAGTATAATGATACAAAAGCAAGTGTCCTTCGGAGCCGGGCCCTTAGCTACCAATGGTACACCGCCTTAGATTACTCCAGACGCAAAGATGAAATAAATACCAAGTATTTTATATTAATGCATCAACAAATGTATAACAAACTAGGTCTTAGTGAGACTCGATGATCAAAGTTTATTCTCAAACTTAAAATTATAAAAGCAGTAGTCCCTTTGCTCAATGACGTTGTTCCTTTATATAAGAGTAACGACGGAGGTATCTAGATAACAAAGATAAGTAAAACAACGATCCCTCAGGATCGAAGATCCTGAGGGATTCGCCAATTGGTTAATCCTTTACTTTTCTTTCTCACGTTCGCCGACTCGGTATCCCTCCTTCCTTTCCTGGGCTATTAAGTTCTGATTTGCTCGATCTTGTTCGCATCTGGTTCCCCTCTGGAGGGACAGTAGTTATTCTTCCTCTGGTTTTCGCTTTTGGACGACAACTCCTTGCTTCCACTTCTCCCTGCATAGAAAAACGACAATTATTAGTGATTGAGCTTCCATTGTTAATTCTTGCACATTTTATTAAAATCCTTTATCTCTTTTGAATTCACAATGCAGAAAAGGTTACAAATATTACTGAAAAGCCACTAAATTGCTTGTCAAAATAATACCTTTCAAGTTCTCCACAGAAGGGAGCTACAACCCCCTTAGCTCTTGTATTAGCTAAGCTACTAGAACGTAGGTGCTGACCTACTGAAGGCTTCAACCTTCTCTTTTCTTCCAGGGACCATGTTTCATAAATTTTCAGACTAGATCCATGAGTATCAATTAAACATCAAATAGATCTGTAATCAACCAACTTCCTTGTACAAATACTGAATCAATAATTTCTCAAGACACAACAACCAGACACCAATTCAGAACCCTAAACACTGCAATAATAGACAAAAGCAGCTAAAAAATATTTCAATAAAAGTTTGCAAATTCACCAATAGAAACCTACGGGTATGCACATATCCGCTGTGTTGAGCCTGCAGGTCTCCGCACATGTGGTGTGTCAAACCTTCAGACCTCCGGACCTACACTGTGTCTAGCCTGCGGACCGCCGCAACTACATTGTGTCTAGCTTGCAAACCACCACACCTACGCTGCATTAAGCCTACAGACCTCTGCACCTGCGTTGTGTCTAGCCTGCGGACCTCCGGGAATAGATAATTTATCATACTTCAATTATACTCCATACTATCATATTTACAAATCTGATCATGCGCCAAAGAGATCTCAACCCATTAGTAGATCTGTCTTGTAATGCTCAGGTTTCTCCTTGATTCAGGTCCAGCTATAACTCACCAATCGATCACCAGAATTTTAGATCTTGCTCTTCTTAAGATATTCAACACATCTGTCCAGCCAAATGATCTCCTTTCATTTTTATAGTCTAGGCCTTTCTCAAACCATGGTCAAAAACCATAGAGATCTAATATTAGGGACCCAAAACTTGGGTTCAATACTTTAGATGCAAAAACCACAGACCAAAACCATAGGATCAGAAATGTCGAACTAAATGCCATCGACAAACCCACGTGCACGCGTGTCTCTCTGCATGAAAGTGCGTGTACTTTACGTCCGCACTTTTTGTTTGGTACACCTGCGAACATGTCTGCACCTTTTGATCATCGCACCTGCAGAACCCACCGACGACCAAAACTTTTTGAATCAGGAACCTACGGATCTCTCGTTTTCTACTATTTTGAGAGCATGAACTTGTGATTTGCTATTTGAATGAGTTTCCATCAAGGACAACACTTAGGTCATCGAGCCAAACTTGTGGCAAACCTATGCCATAATTCCAACAATGTTTACTACTCATGATGTGTATGCTTTTGTTTATTTATATGGATGTTGTTATGGTTGGCTAAAGGTTTCTCTCATATAATGAATGACAAGTTTGAATGAAAAACTAAATTGGCATAAATATTTAAAGTTATCCTTAATACTTATTCAACCCCATTTCAATATTAACATTGTTTCCAACATCAACATGACATCTCAATGCATGCACACATTATTCAATTTTTCCTAGATCTTTTTATGCTGACAAGTTTCTCCCTTAACAATACCCTTTCTTGGGCATCCATGTAATACATGCATTAATTTTGAAAACAAAAGATATTAAACTTTGCAGAAAGGAATTATTATTCAATTCCTTTATCTTTTTACCTTTTCTTTCTACTTTCCCTACTTACTTTCTTGGTATAACATGAATTATCAGCCAATATATTTTCAAGGGTTTCAACTGGCTTCTTAGCAAAATTGATGTTGCAATAGTTAGCTAGCCATGAATTCATCTCAACCTCACATATTAGCCACAACTCTATCATTTTATCTTCTTAGACACATATTTCAATAAGTATTCATAAAGGGAATTTTCACTATATATCCAATTTACAAATTCAAACAATGCCTTCAATCATGCACCCAAACATGTGCATACAAATATTTCCATGCATCTACCATACTTGCACAGATTCCATTTTATTCATGCACATTTATTTTTTAATTTAATTTTCATCCTCTCTTGTTTTCAATCATTCAAATGTCAAGTCTCATAAGCATAAGCATAAGCACACCATTTTCATTCATGTGGTAGTTAATAACAAGGGATCACTATTGCACACTTTCCATCTGAACATTCCATTTCACATGGAATTCATTAGGTAACCTTAATTTATTACCCAAAGAATATAAAGTACCAATGTATTTTTCTTGCCATTTGTGCATTCATATTATTTCATGAATAAAATATATTAGCCATGCACAATTTTTAGGTGAGGGAAACTCTCTTCTTAAACCATTTTCACAACCATGACTTCACTGTCCAACCGGTTCAAGCCCTCCTTGATTGATCCTTTATCAACATATGTCCTCTAGTTAAACTCTACAAGGAATACTTCCAAGCTAATTAGGAATTACATCACATGAACAAAGATAACACTTTTTATTAAACAAATAAATAGTTTTTCTCAAATTATTAGTAGGATCATAACCGAAATGTATTCCTTGTATTAGCTATGGTGTCACTTACACTTGAACCCCTATTCATATCAGTTATTGAAACACACATTATATCAGTACAATTGTATTAGAACATGATCGTTCCTTTATGTAATCTCATAAGCATATACTCATATCATGCACTTAATCAATGATTCAAACAATGATTTAAGTGTGCATAAAATTCAGGAGTTATAATCAATAGTTCTTAGAACCCTTATCTTGAGAAAACCATTGATTAGTGAAAAACCTATTATTTTCTCTTAGAAATACGCTTTGTGTCTCCTTTTTCATTCAACAATGGGTCATTCTTAGACTAGGCCAGGACTCCACAAAGACATTGGATTACCAAGAGCTAAGTATGATACATTGAACACAAAAAATTCAAGATAGCAACTCCAAAAACCTCCAACCAATAACCTCACATCCCCCCATGAGCCCACCCAACTCAAGGTAGTGCACATGTCCTTCTATGATCACAAAAATCCCTTAGGCTATGCCATTATCCTTCTAGAGTCTCCAACTTTGGTTGGCCAAGGAAGTATCAAAGCCTTATGGCTTATATGAGTTTCATAATCCTTTGTAGATCTATGTACACTCTTGATCACACACAAAAACATTTCCCCTTGCACTCCATTTCTAGGGATCTAGCCTTCCATAAGAAGAACCAAGGAAATGTTTTCTCACAACACTATCACAACATGCACATCAACACGCATTGGAACCACTTGTACCATTCTCTCATCAAAACCTTACCTTCCATAGCCTTGATTCCACACGACTACATGTATCACCTTCATTAGCTTCCCAGTCATGATATCCAATTTTTTTGTGTTACATGTACGATATTGGACACTCTTTGTCATTTTAATCATGTTTTGACAATATAATACTTAGAGTATTTATGCATGTACGTCCATTACTATATGGACCTAGCATATCATCATATGTGTAGCATATCATTATTTAATATCTAATTAATGGACATGCATATTTGAACTATTTCATGTCTTGTATTTTTATCATGCCTATGTTATTATTCATTAGTATATGGAAACTTCTCAAAACATTAAAGAAAAGTATTAAAATTAGTGAGATATAAATTAGTAGATTCTCCCTAATAGTTATGGTTGCATCACTCAGTTATAAATTCTTGCAGTTATGTTGTGATGCTCTTGAGAATCTAGCCAACATCATGCATGTTTATCTTCTTGCATCAAACACAAGTTAGTATTCAAATAACATCAGTGTGTTCATTTATACAACAAAACTATTTTACATAATTACACATGCATACATAGATATTAATTGAAAACTTAAATTCTTTCCTATACCTGAGCCCATTCAGGTTTATTTTTTAACCTTAGCTTTGATACTAGTTTGTCACATATCGAGTTCCTTAATGATCGAATAAGGATACGAGGTGTCAATTTTTTTTATTCTTCATAAGATTAGCAATCAAATATAATACCACTTTGTAAAATATGCCTACCAAATTTATCCTAATTATACTTGCAAAAACTTGATTTTCATCTCTCATATATTTTGTCAACACTTTACATATAACCCTTTCTTCAAATATTTTGTATATAACAAGTTGTGTAGTCTTTTGTCAAACATTTTGTATGAAATCAAATAAGAAACATTGATTTGATTCCACTTGTATTATGCTAACTAAAATCAATCATGCAACTTTTTATTTTTTTCTTTTAGGTATTTTAGCAAATACTTTGTGTGAAAATTATAATAAAACACCTTTAACATATTTCTTCAAATGCTTTGCATGAAAATAGGCATAAACTATCTACGAAAATGCTATGTTGGAGTAATGATGACATTGAGAGGGGGGGATGAATTAGTATGGAAACCAATTATACCAATTTAAATAATTTTACAAGTTGATCATAATTAAAAACATGACAGATAATAAATAAGCATCATCGTGGCATCAACACATGAAAACACCATATGTACATGGAAACCCTTATGGGAGAAAACCAAAAAATCAATTTATCTAATTCAATATTTGGTTCCATTAGTATGGTGGAACCAAAATGTTGGAGGCATCAACCCCCAAAGTAGATTTGCAGGAACCAACCTACTAAAGGTACCAAAAATGGAAATGGATTTGGAAGCACCAACTTGCTAGAGACATTAAAAGCACCAAAGTAGTTTTGCATGCACCAACTTGTAGTAGGCTACAACGTGATTGAGACACTAACCAAAGAAATATGTAGGCACTGACTTATAATAGTCTCCAACCTGATTAAGGCACAAACCTTGATGGAGGCACTTGCCTCCTTCAATTTTTTATGGATCATTTTCCTTCTTCAATTTGTTATGGATCATTTTTTAAAATATTTCAAATTGTATCCATAATCTCAACATTTAACACCTCTTCCAAATATGATCATATCAACACATCTTCCCCCAATTCTCCAAACATCGATAGTAGCACATCTTTCATTTCATGAAACAACACTAAACTTGGTAATATGGCCTAGAACATTCTAAAAATAGTCAAAGAACTACAACTTCTTATCCTTAAAAAATTATCCTCATGTCAATTCATATCCCTTATATAGATCATAATAAATTAAAATCCATTTCCACCTTTTCAAAAATATAATTACCCTTATAGTTAATCCATAAAACATTATAAAAATTAATTGTTCTAACTACACCTTTATGACTTGTTTCCTATAAAATGAACTTGTTCAATTTGTCTAAAAAAATTTTAAAGTTCACTTTTGAGGGAAAAAATAAATTTTAGCAAACCTTGTGGAACGCAAATCTATGACTTCTCCTAAACCAATTAGATTCAATACCAATCCCACTACTATGTTACCTATTTACGTCAAACATCATTAATATATTTAGTATGTAGTTAACTCGTGAGAGATGGATGCGAAAAAGGATCAGCCTTTGGGTTTTGTCATACATAGTATATATATCATACTAAATTCAAACTCATGACCAGAACCAATACATCGTTAGGCCTTAGAATTTAACACAGAGCAAATCTCTTTTACAAATCAGTATACAACATAGTTCCAATGCCTTTGGATTCACCATATAATCCCTTTACGTTCACTATAAAGTGTCAATACCTTTAGGCCTCACCATATAACATAGGTTCATTTCCTTCAAGCATCACCATATAACATAGAGCCAAAGCCTTCAACTTCACCTCACCTAGCTAACAACTTTACCTTCACCACATAGAGACAACATGCCTTTAGACACAACCATATAACATAGATCTAATATTCCTTTAAGTGAGACCATATAACACTAATCCAATACACCTTCAATAATGGTTGTATAAAATAGAGCCAATATGTCTTTGGGTGTGACCATATAATGCAAATCCAATTCCATCGGGTACAACCATATAACAAAGAGGTAAAAAAAAATGATATGCCTTCAAGCTTGACCATATAATACAAATCTAATACATCTTGGGCATGACCATATAACACAGAGCCAAAACAAACTATTATACCTTTAAGCCTCATTCTAGATTGTAAATATAATAACCCTCAAGCCTCACTACAAACCAAAGAGATTTCAAGCCTCACTATTCACTACAAACCAAATAGACTTTGATCCTCACCATGCATTGCATAGTAACAAAAATATATCGATGAACAAACACACACATTCATCACAACAATTGCACACACATGCACAAAGACACACACATAGACTAATGTGTGTGTGTGTGTGTGTGTGTTGCTACTCTTGAGCTTAATTTAAGATTATGAGAATTTGATCTATGGATAATGCAATTTTAATTTTGGCATTTGTGCAGAACCTTACATGTGACCCCCCAATATGACATGCTACTAGGGGTCCATAGTCAAACCTATGTTGATTTCAACATGGCATCCTTAATTCCACATGGCACTCTCTAACTAGTGTCACATGTCACTAAAATTTGGCCTTACTAAACAACCAAAATTATGAACTTAGTATTCCATGTGGCACCTTGTTGTGTTACCATGTAATCACCTTAACCCAATCTCTTTATACTACTTGTCACTATGCTACCATTTGGCTAATTCATTCCTACCACCTATGTATTTACATCAAAGTGTCACATGACAGATCATCATAGTGGGGTCCACTTAACATCCTTCTAAACCTTTCACATGTAACAATTAAACTAGTCCATTTGGAAAAGGTCAAATCACATAGCGGTGCAACCTCCATTAAACCGTGAACAAGTTGGAACTCCATACACCATTCATGAAATCTACAATGGCTAAATTTTCCGTGAGATGAATGAATTTTAACCATGTTAACTAGTGTGCATGTCCATGTGCCATCTATCATTGATTGCACATAAAGAAATAGATTTGATCTAGAGATGCAATGAAAACACTTTTCCTCAAAGCGTTGAATTGAACCAAGACATTCCATATCCATATAGATGAATCATATAACGTGATTGCAGTAGATCTCAAATAAATAGAAGGTGAAATCCCCAATGCAATCTACTTAATTAGCACAAATTTGTCAAAACATGAGCTCAACTACACAGTAAGTGAAATTGAATTTTCATTGTAGTAATTATTTAAACAAATTCAGATAATTCATCACTAGTTATCAAGTATTTATGCATAGTTACCATGCAACAATCAAACACTTAATGAATAAACTATATGTGAATACTCACATAACTAGGTGGTTATTACTTTTATAGTAATTTGATTTGACTGCTATTGACAAACTTAGGAAGGGGAATGTTGTTGGAGATTTTCTATCAAGACTAACCCTATCTATAGATGAGGAAGTGGTATGTGACAAAATCCCTAATATTCATCTCCTTTCCATATCAATATTATCTCCATGGTTTGCTGAGATAACAAACTTCCTATCTACTAGTCAATTCCCCCCTCACCTATCTTCAAAGGAGAAAATCAAGATTATTAGAAAGGGTGTTTCTTACACATAGATTGGGGGGGAAATATTCAAGTTGGGGCCCAACTAGATTCTCAGAAGGTGTGTGAGGGATGATGAAGTCTAAGGCATCCTCTTAGCTGGCCATGATGGACCATCTAGGGTCCATTTTGCTACAAAGAGGAGAACCTACAAAATCTTGTAAGAAGTATATTTATATCCACCTCTTCATAAGGATGCCTAGATATATACTTCCTAGTGAGGTGAATTCCAAAGGATGGGGAAAACTAAGCAAAAGGATGAGATTCTCATCCAACCTTATATATATTTTGAGCCATTTGAGAATTGGGTCATGATCTTCGTTGATCCCATTGAAAATTAATTTGGGAAGAAGAAGTACATAATTGGTCACACATATCACCTAACCAATTGGGTTGAAGTGAAGGTGGTAACCCCACTAATAGAATAGAAACTATATGAGTTTCTACGAGAAAATATATTCTACAAGTTTGGCTTTCCAAGAGAATTGGTGATAGACTAAGACTCTAAGTTACCTCTAATCCAATCAAGTTAAATAATGAAATGACAGCACATATGACACTGTATGTCCACTCCATATCAACCTCAATTAAATGGACAAGTAATGGTTACAAATAGACAATTAGAAAGCATGTTGACCAAGGTGATCAACAACATAAAAAAGGATTAGGTAAAGAGAATCATTGAGTCCACCTGGGTCTACAACACCACTTGGAAGACCACTACTAGATCTCTCCCCTAATTCTACAGTAAGAAATATTTGTTGTTAACTAAATTTTAACATAAGAAATCAAGAGTGGAAGAACAACATGATATTGACATAAATTAAGAAAAAAATGAAATATTGTATCAATTCAATGCATTAGATGAATATAGACTACAAGCCTTATTGCAAATTGAAGTAGTATATCTGGAGAGAAATTTTTGGCATGAAAAGTGCGTCAAAACCAGAACCTTCTAGGAGGGTGCTTGGGCCCTCTTGTACAACTATAGGTTTAAATATTTGAAGGGTAGTTTGATGACCATATGATTGGGCCTTTATTTGGTTGAAATGTGTTCTAGGAATGGGTCATTCAAAATTAGGACTATTGATGAGGAACAAGTGCCACTCTTGGTAAATGGATACCCATTCAACGTCTACAAGAAGCCCATATCTAGGGTTGAGTTTACAAATTAAATAAGAAAAGGATCAAATATTATTAAAAGAATCAATGCTCCCAATCCATTCATTCCTTGACTACGAAAAGATAAGAAAAAAAGGAAGAAAAAACCTCAAGAGTTGAACTCACTAGCCGAAAACTTCCATAAGGTAGCATATAAGTTTTAAAAACATAAATAAAAAACACAAGGTGAAAACCACTTTCAAAGCACCTAGGGAAAACCTACTAGATGAAAAAATCTATGGGGTAGCTAGTAAGTCTGGAAAGAGAGAGAGAGAGAGAGAGAGAGAGAGAGATAAAAATAAAGGAAAAATAAATAAAAGAAACAAAGAAAATAGGAAGAACAAATGTTTTTATCTTTATTTAACTTGTCTGTAGGTACTACAGGAAAGGAATGACAAATAAATTTAGTCTACATATTCGCCCAAAGACATCAACTCTAACACTACACGTGAGATTTGAGCATTCCTCGTGCACTATTTTCCACTTATTTTCATTATTCATCGTACCAAAACTCCATCATCACTTCTTTACCATCCATTTTATCCAACTTCCCTAAAATTCTATAGGAAACTCTTGTAATGCTATAGGATATCCTAGTTTCAAGAAAAATTTATAGGTCAAGCAATTTCTTTGCATTTCAGCTAGAGACAAGTACTATAGAAATCGTAACATCTATCTTCTCCATCACCATGCATTAGGGGCTACATTCTCTTTCACTATTTGTGATTTCTAGCCCTACAATAACTCAATTACTCATCTTTTCTCCCACACCCATCTTTATCAACACTAGTATCTCCTCCATGAATTATCAAGTCCCCACAAAATCTCAAAAAGGAATTTTCATGAGCATGAGGTACCTTTGTGACTACTACAAGATATTGCATAGACCTGTAGCTTCCTTTAAAGATATTACAAGCTCAATCTACAGAAAAACATAACACTCCTAAAGAATACTACAACCTCCAAGAATAAGGTCAACAAGTCTAGTGATACAAACATAATCATTACTCTAGTTTTAAAAAAGGCTAAGCAGCTACTTTCTTGTAAGCTACTACAGGACTATTTTTTTCCCGAGAACACTCTACAAACAACCGTAAGTACATAGAAACAACTTATGATGTCATTAAAAGGTAGTACATCAGTTATAGAAATCCTCTAAAAACCACCTTATAAACTCATTTGAGAATAAGGACACATTATTTGTGAAAAATGAATAGGTTTTATAGCAAGATAAACTGTAGAAAACTTGAATTTTTTGACAAGAAGACTCCACTTTTTCTAAAAGTTCTCCCCATGCATGGGAGTGTGAATGAGAAAAATGTAGTGATCATTTGAAAAGGTGAACATTTTTGTATCTTTATGGAAAATAAAAGTGAAATACTAGCCACAAAGGTCAATAATGGGTAATTGGGACTAGTTCAAGTAACGCGTGTTGAGCTCTTTCCACCCACCACTTGGGATGACTTCTACTTAATTGAGATATCTATTGGATAACGTTGTCATTGATGTATATATGATGTCATGTCCAACATTATTGAAGCTAACCCTCTGTGTCATTGATGACAACAAATGCTAGAATCGCTTACGTCAATATGATGTCAAGCCATTAATGAAGTTATCCCCAAGGAAATTAATATAGTTGAATATAAGGGAAACCCTAGCCTTAGATGTTGTGCATTTATGTAATACACATGCTGAAGATGTTAAAGATACCCTAAGTGCATATATGAAACTCTAGATTCATATGCTATATGCATGAAAAATACTAAATGCATATGAAGCCTTACACACATAAATTATGCCCAGCTAACCTTGCAAATGAAGAGCATTTAAGGAACAATTTTGGAAGGCCCCTATACAAGAATTCATGAATGAGTCAATCAAGAACATGAAGAGGGCATAGACATAATTACATGAAGACGAGGACATGAATTGTGAAGACAATTAACGAAGGAATCATCCATGAAGAGGAATCCCATCTATGAAAGAATGTTGATGTCTTATATTTCTACACTCATAAATATTAGTCACATTAAAAAAAATATTTTTTCTACCTTAGAGGCATATTTCTTCCATGTGACGTACACCATATTAAAGAGAATAATTTTTTCTTTCCATCTTGCTATTGCACATCCCAAAATTCCAAGCGGTCGGAAAGTTATTAATTTTTTAAGTTAAGGTATAATTTATGGCTAGCAAGCCGACCTAAACATGTGAATTCAAGTTGGCCTACCTTTATGACATGACCTTTCAATTCATGAACGAAATGTGTATATATAGAAACCAGAGAACTCATTTCTCCTAAACAATTTTGGTGATTATTTCAGAGAAGGGGCATAGAATTAAAAGGGGGACGAGGAGCACATTATAAAACATTGTTTGGGCAACATTTTAAGGAGGCCCAGGAGGAATACCTTTGTGGTATTTTGGATCTATGGAGACACTACATCGCAAAAAACTTTAGATTTATGACAGTATCCTTGAAATATTGGATTGCAGTCCTATGGAAGAATTACAACCTTGGATCTGTGGTTAATTGGGTTGGGTTCACTCAAGGTTGGAAAAGAAACACATATTGTTGACTCGTTAAATTGCAGTCCTATGGTGGTGGACCTTGGGCTTAGTGTTGATGGTTTAAAGTTGATGCAACAATTGTGGAAAGCAGTTTAATTCCTTTTTAAGACTAAATTTAAAAAAGAACTATTCAATCCAGGAGTAGTCTACTATTAAGGGCTTCCTTGTAGATTTTCTGAAGTAACCTTTAAGTGGAACTTGAAGTAGTGTTGGGCAGAAATTTAAATACTGTTATAGCAGATTTGAAACAACCTTTTGTGCTTGTTCTAGAATATATTCATTAACAAGATTTGTGGGCCAACCTTTGAAGCATTTATTGGTATTCCTAGGTAATTTCTTTGACCATCATTTAATAGAACGTGAATCATAATTTGAGGCTTTATTGAAGGTTGATTTTGAATCAGACATTGAAGCAGAATTAAAGTACCCTTCAAGTCTTGTTGAAGAAAATTGTAAGAGTGTTGTGCATATCTATTAAGAATATCTTGGCACAGCCTATTAAAGACACCTTAAACATTGAAGACTTGTTGAAGAAGACCTAGTTGAAGAACTCATTGAAGACCTAGAAGCAACCTCATTGAAGAACTTGTGTAGCAATAGTGTTAAAGAATTACTAAGGCAATTGTGTTGAAAAAATCTTGTTGGGGCAAAAATTGTTGAAGACATTTTAAGAAGCTAACTTACAGGCATTCATGAAGACCTTGATGCATGATAGGATACTTCATGGAATAACCTTGGAGAATTTTGTTTGGGTAACATGAAGAGCAATGGTTACACCTTCATGTGAAGAATAAGGTTGTCATTGATTATGTGATGTCCAAGCCTCACAAAAGTCCAAGTTCGTGCTTGGCAATAGGTTGCAGCCTAGGAGATTGAAGATTGGTGTCTTCATCTAGGGTTGGAGCCCTATATACATTGTACATGATTTATTGTAAATAAAAAATTTATAAAAGCATGTATTCTTATTGTTCATTTTGTGTTCTAAATATAAGTGATCTAATTGGTAAAAATAACAATTGAAAAGAAGTATTGATTCACCCCCATCTCAGTATTTCCAGCAATATCAACTCACAGTTCACCATATATTCTTGCTCCAACATATTGCATGCAAATAAGAGTTAAAATTCCCATCACGATATTTCTCTTTCTACAGGAAATTTCTACATGATATTGGGTCTAGAGTTTCAAAGCTACAATAGTAAACTATAAGCAACGATAGGAGGGAGGGTTTTTCTACAGGAAAAAAGAGCACCATTGAAAAGATCATGGGCACCCTTGATACAACTACAAAGGTTGGTTTCATTCGAAATAATGCAATTAAAAACTATTTACCTCATCTTCATTCACATTTAGTATCAGGTTTGCTACTTTAATTATTGAAATTATTAGTCATTAGATTTTATGTGTAAAAGAAGAGTGAATTAATAGAGGAACATGCTATGATTCTACCTCTCCATTTATCTTTTCTCTAAACATAATGGATAATATGTTCTTTGGAGAAATCAATTTTTAGTGTTGAATCTAATTGGAGGATTGTTCATTACATTTCAAGACATAATCCCCTGCTGCCACAAGATACCCTCACTCTTGTAGTAGAGTATTTTCCCCTACATAAACCTATGAAAAAAACTAATAAGCCCCTATAGAATACGTCATACACCATGGGATGGGGATTAAAATGAAGATAACTAACTAATACCACCAAGATTCAAGAAAATCCTGAAGTCATGACCATATTAAAAAGCTACTCATGGATGGGATTCCTTGAAAGTATCATATGATATGATGATGATGTTTCCTTAGAGATTGCCTTGAACTTACAACACCCTGAGTGCTAGGAAGTAGTCAGTGTAGTCGAGGGAATTGTAATCTATATTAATGAAGACTAAATCAGTTGGGTCACTATCCTTCCAAAGAGGATATGTTGGAGTAAAGAACAAAGGTTGGGAGATATAAATATAAGGAGATGAATTTTCCTCCCTCATGAGTATCTAGATGAGGGCAAGAATGGGATCAAAATGGAAAGCTTACCTTACTGCTAGAATGAAATAGTTTAGCATGTTCTTAAGTATATTTCTTGTCAGGGAAGGCTAAGCATAGTGTATGCCTATTAGTTTAGACTCCTCTACCATCTGGGATTACTAGTTGATCTACCAAATCATGAGTGGTTAAGTGTCCCGTATTTCTTCCTCCAATCCCTAAAGGAGATGAAGACCAAGGTGAAGTAGGGTAAAGAGAATTAATTTTCCCATCAAGGACTAATTAGATTAATAGTCATGGATTAATTTGAAAATATTAAATGCTCCATTTCCTAGGAAGAATTTATTGATATGGACAAATAGATATGCTTAGGGCCCAATATGAGTTAGAAAGACCTCTGAGATAGTTGGAATAGATATAACTGATAGAACCTTGGGTGGGGGAGGTTAACAAAGCCTTAGGAAAAGATTGATCCAACTAGTGAGCCCTGGTACTACACCAAGAGTGTTGCAACTCCCAAGGGCTCCTCAACTATATTTATCAACCCAGGGTTTGTACAAACATAGATTTGATAGCGCTATATGCATAGTCGATGGGATTCTACTCATGCCACCCTCAACTAGGAAATTTGATCAATAGTGCTCCAAGACCATTCCTCCTATTGAATTAGAATGAAAACTAGCTAATGAAGGTTTAATCTAAAAGCTAACTCTAACTATGAAATGGGAAATGGTATTAATGTCAACTTCCAAATGTTATTGAATCAATTCATGAAGAGGAAAGAGCTATAGTACTTGTAGAAAGTAAACTACATTATCTTGCAATCAACCATATAGTAATCAAATCTATTTGCAGAAAAGAAGCTAACCTACCAAGCCATAACTCAATATTCTATGTATCATATAACTAACTCACACCTACATATAAATAAATGTTCTATTTGTGCCAAAATCTATGATAAGGAAACTAATGCTATTATGTTTTGTAGTGAAGGAAAACAAGGGTTTGGAGTGGAATAAAAGCTACCCTTAATCATGGAGTCACAACTAGGGGTCAAAATCATTCTAAACTAACTCCAAATTGCATCAAAGGTAAAAACTGGTACTACTAGAGGCTGCTACAAGTGTCGTGTATTGCTAGAGGAAGGCCTGTAATGCCATAGGAAGGCTTCTAAGAAGGTCTAGGAGGTTGAAATGATGAGTTCAATGTATGGAAAGGTGGATGGAGGTTGTGGTAGATGAGTCAATCATGGAAAAAGTCCCTAGCCAAGCTCAGAGCCTTTTGAAGGCATGTTTTGCACTAGAAGAGATACTCTCGGTGATCTACGAAAATGATCTCATGAACATAAATTTTAGGACATAATTTGGGATTCATCAGAAATGGTGAGAAAGTCAAAGATGGAGGTGGTGATGGTGCCCTTGCATGCAGAACCAAGCATCCCTGCAATCATCACATGCATATACCCATTCTTCATTGACAAAATGAAACAACTAGTAGTGGAAAAATAGAGTTGAATTTAAATTCTATCTAATCTATGCCAAAACTGTGATCTAATAAAATCAACTCCTATGCCATGATAAAAATGCAAAACAAGATGAAAAACATAAATATTATTCCAATAAATCATAAACATAATTTTTTTGGAGTATGGTTGTAATTCCTTCTATTCATGCTCCCATGGGAGAGATGACGTAGAGGTTGCAATCACAACTTTTTGATGGATTATTCTCTAATGAAATGCAAGAAACCAATAAGCACTCTGAACTAAAAAGAGATACAAATGCACAAGAGGGACCTAAGCCACTGGGGTTGGGGCCAAACCCAATAGAATCAACCCTCTGCAACAAACTCAATGATGAAATAGTAAGCAATTTATCATTATCATTGAATAAATATCTAATAGATCACATAACACTCAAAAATATCAGTGCCAAGTATTTGAGCTCAATATCTACTGAGGTAAAAACAAAACTTGCATCCTAATGATATATTTTACATGTGTATTTATGAAAAAGGGTAGCTACTAGTAGCTCCCTAGAAAATAGGAATGTTTGTCTTCCACAATTTGAGAAAGGTGGATCTTGTTCCTCATTAATTGCACTTGCTTGGCTTCCAATGAAGTCATGTTGCTTGGCTGCCAATGACCTTAAGCTAATGAGAGAGAGTGTTGTGATCTTGGGCTGATTAAAGGAGCTAAAGAGGTGGACAACCCCCTAGAATATCTCCCCGATGTCTACTTCGAGCCCCTACATAGAAATCATCTCAAAAATTCTTGAATTCCTACAATTAAACCATATTAGGCCACATGACATATAAAACATATTTTACCCTTCTCACTAAGCATAATATAACAAAAAAAGTAAAGAAATGTGAGAAAGAGATAGTTCTAAAGACCAAGGATGACATCATGACCCTTATAATGTACCTATTTATGAGCCTCATCATCACCACCTACTGAAATTGTTGTTAATCCTTTGAGAAACTTAGTCATTCCTTTGTATCCCTTTCATGGCCCTGGTGGCCTCCCTGACATCCCAGGGCTCCTCAGTTGGTTTTCCTTCTTGAGGATAGAAACCTGCATTCTTTTCTATTTTTGTTCACTTCGTCTTCTCTTCTACTTCATCTCTTCCTTCCTGTAGGCATGGCAGTAAGGGTGTGCTGAGCTTGAGTCCTGTCCACTAAACTTTCAATCTTTCCATGATCCTCTCATACAAGGGTGTCTTCTCCAAGGAATTCCTTGTAGGTTTTAACCTACTATAGAAATTACCTGTATACAAATTCTAAAAATAGAAAATATACAATGGCGAGAGCATAACACATAAAACAAATATATATAGAGATTTTCCCTTGGATCCTAACACTAGGACTACCAGATTGATTTTTCATTATATTCCTTTCAATGTTACAATAAACATATATACATGCTGAAGAATCCATTAACCCTAGATTAGAACATAATCGTAGTTCCCTTTACCATATCTACAAAATACCACGGATCGAAAACCATCGCGGCCAAATCCATGTGAAAAATCCATGCACAAAACCATAGGTAGAACCCTCGGCAAGGGGCGCTACTGTCCACTCTGTGACCCCCCCCCCAACCCCTGCGCTCGGCACAATGAAGGGGAGGTTACCCACTGCCCTTCTAACCACCCGAATTAACTACTAGCTCTAGTCGTGGAAAGAATATAACACAATCCAACATTATCCCACTTATTTTCTTTCCAGAGGGGGGCACAGGAGAGCTTAGTCATTGATCTAGCCTTGCAATGCCCATTGTCTCTCTACACTAAGAGAACTTCTCAGTGCTCACGGAATTTGTTAATGCATTTGCATTATTATTTTAAGTGTCCACCTTTACCAACAACACCTTTTTGTCTTCTACCATGTCGCTCACAAAGTGATACTAAACATCAATGTCATTTGTATTTCAATGATAAGTAAGGTTCTTTGCCAAGAAAAAATCGCTTTGGCTGTCAGAGTTTATCCTTATAGCTCGTTGCACTAACCCCATACTTGAACACAATTTTTGCTACCAAACCACTTCCTTTCTTGCATGAGTGGCTGACATATATTATGTGTCTGTACTTGACAGTGCCACTACAGATTGTCTCTTACTCATCCAACTGGCTGCACATCCAAATAGGTTAAACACATAGCCAGTTGTAGATCTTATTTGATCTAGATCTCTGGCCCATACTACATCAACAAAGCCATGGATGTCCAAAACTTTATCCAATCCTAGTCTTCCTTTGTAGCACAAATAATAATCAGTGGTTCCATGAAAATACGTGAAAACCTACTTCATTACTGTCTAATGCTACTTCTATGGTTTTGACATAAACCTTCTCAATACTCCCAGTGCATGTGCAATGTTTGGTCTAGTACATACCATTGCACACATCAAGCTACTGACTACACTTGCATATGGAACACAGTACATGTCCTCTTCCTCTTCTTGTGTCTTGGGACACCTTTCAGTAGATAAATTTACACCTACAAGAATAGGAACCTTCATCAATTTACTATCATGCATATTAAAACTCTACAATATTGTCTTGACATACTTCTCTGGTTTAACTAGAGCTTCCTCCTTTCCCAATCTCATTTAATTTCCATGCCCAAAATATAGTTTACAACACCAAGATATTTCATGTCGAATTTAGAGGACAATTGGGCATTCAAATCTTGGATAATCTCTTTGTCATTTCCAACCAGTAACATATCATCCACATACAAGACTAGATAAATAATACGGTCACCAATTAATTTAAAATATACGTAGTGACCTTATTTGCTTCTAGTGAAGCCAAGTCCTCATATAAATGTATCAAATTTCTGATACGACATCCTTGTTGACTATTTTAACCCATACAAAAACTATTTTAACTTTCATACCAGTTCTTTCTTACTCTTCACCGCAAATCCTTCAGGTTGCTTCATGTAGATCTCTTCTTATAGATCCCCATGAAGAAATGTTGTCTTCAGATCCATCTTTTCTACCTCAAGATCAAAAGCAACAACAATAGATAAAAGTAATCTAATAGAATCTATCTTGGGAATAGGACAAAAAAATATCACCAAAATCAATTCCCAGCACCTAGGAATAACCTTTTGCCACCAACCGAGATTAATATTTCTCCACCTTTCCTTCTGCATTCATCTTCTTCTTGAACACCCATTTGCTACTAATGGGTTTCCTTCCAACCAGCAACTCCACCAGATCCCAAGCCTCATTTTTGTGCAAATATGCCATTTCATCAACCATGGCCTCTTTCTAGAGTTTTCCATCCTCTGAATCTATGGATTCCTTCACAGTTCTCGGATCATCATTAGTAATAGATAAAGAAAAATTTGAACAGAATGCAGATGGACTATACCTTTCTAGCTGCCCTTTTTCTCAAATTGGTCTTGTCATAGCCAGAGTTTGTGGCTCTTCATCTTTTGATTCCTCTTCTGCTGTAGAGTTTGATTCTTCCTCCTTTAGCTAAAACTATATCTTCTTAGGTTCATTTGGTAGGAATTCATGTTTAATAACATCTTTTACCTCTCTAAACACCACTTCATGGTTGTACACAACCTTTCTTGTTACTAGTTTCTAAATCTTATAGCCATTTAAACCATCCTTATACCCAATAAAAGTGCACTTTTCAGATTTACTATCCAACTTTTTCTTTTATCCTTTGGAACATGTACGCATGCATCACATCCAAATACCCTCAGATGTGAAAGAAAAGGTTTCTGACCAGTCCATACCTCTTGTGGAGTCTTATCATTCAACAATGATGAAGGTGATCTGTTGACCAGGTAAAATGTAGTCTTCACTGCCTCTACCCAGAATTCCTATCCTAACCTAGCACCACTGAGCTTGCTTCTTTCCCTTTCCATCAACATCTTGTTCATTCTTTCTACAACTCCATTTTTATTAGGTGTGTATGGAGTAGTCTTATGTCATGCTATACCAAACTTCTTACAAAACTCTTCAAATTACTTCTTACAAAACTCTCCATCGTTATCTGTTTTCAACACCTTTATCTTCTTCTCTGTCTAGTTTTCCACTAGAGCTTTAAATTATTTAAACCTATCAAAGACTTTAGATTTATTATTGAGGAAATATATCCATGTATTCCTTGATAAGTCATCTATAACTGATACATAGTACACAAACTTACCCAGTGATGGAACTAACATAAGTCCAAACACATCACTATGCACAAGCTCTAATATATGTTTCACCCTCTTACCACTAGAAGGGAAAGTCACCCGATTCTAATTCCCATATACGCAATTTTCACAGAAATGAAAATCTAGAGAGCTATTAAACATACCTTCTACCATACCCTTACTAAGAAGTATTCGAAGGCCCTTCTCTCCATTATGTATAAGCCTTTGATGCCATAGCATGGTCTTTTCTCTAGAGACCACTAGATTTTTTGCTCCACTTTCAAGAAACACAGAACTTTTGAACCCATCAATAACAATGCTACCTTGCAGCTTGTACAAAGTTCCAATCTGAACTCCATGCATCAATACTAGTGCTTCCTGAACCATCTTGCAGGTATCCTTCTCGAACATTGTTTTTACACCTGCATCATCCAACTTGCTTATAGAAATGAGATTTATTGCTAATGCAGAAATATGTGGAACACCTGGAAGTGGTCTAGTCCTTCCACCTTCTAACTTCAACTTGAATTTTCCATGACCATTGAATCTAGCCTTCCTGTCATTGATCCAAAATCGTTTTCTTATAGATGTGTTAAAGAATTACATGCATAGATTGTAGCTTAACATAGAAAACTTAATGTGCACATGGGAGAAGAGGAGAAACACATCAAGCATGAAAGAAGACAACAAGACTTCATAACAGAGTTCATCTGACTTAAAATACATCTCCAGGCCCTACTCAATCAATCCAGAGGCCTTCATTCATTATGTGGCATGAGAAAGAAGAGTACACGCATCAGTTACAAAAAGGAGTTTTATACCTCCATACTGAAAATGGCCAAAAAATGTAGAACTCTAATGGAGGAGCAGATAGTGCCATTACGTTCATGGCATCGAGAAGTGCTAAAACCATATAAAATTTGTCGAATTCTGACAAAGTGAAAATTCGGCCCTTCGGCAAAATTCTACCTCGATCTGCATGCACTACCTCCTCTGGCTCCTCTAATTGGGCACACTAACAAACTATATTTAAATAAAAATTGGCAAGCAAATTTTTCAACGTGGATGATTGGTTGAGTTGGTTTACGATTCGGTTATGAGGGAGGAGGTAGGGAGGTCAAATCCCACCTCCTCCTTTTTTTCACATAACAATTTTTTTTTAAATAATGGTTGGGTCGAGCCCGTTGTGGGTGGCCCGCCCACCGTAACCACCTCTTCCAAGTAGCTCTGATAAATGTCGTTTGTTGTGGGTTGCGTACGTGACCTAAGGGCCGACCCACCCAAATTCGTTGTTATGTTTTAATTAAGCCATGGTGTGGGTTGTGGGGTGGTGGGGTCATGGGTGCCCACCCCGTTTGTTTTTTTTATTTGCAACCATTCCGTGGGAAGGGCAGGGGGTCATGAAACCCCTCCACTAATATAAATATTTCATGTGGCTTTGGTTGGGGTGGCAGGTTGGTGGCCCGCCACCCCTTTTTTTAATATTTTTTTTGTTTTAAATAAAACCAACTGTTCATTTTTTTGAAAATTCGGTTTTGGACGAAAGGGGTCTTTTTAAGGAAGATACGTTTTTTCCCAGAATCTGGTCAGATGATCCAGGTGGATGTTGGTGGCCACCCACTGATCCCACTTGAACCCCCATAATTGTCTCTTTTAGCTTTTTCAGTTTCCTTAATTGTAGCACAACTTACTATTTTTAGCAGTTTTTCGGGTCTTGAACTTCCGGAGCCGTTTTGAGGCCCTAAACGACGTTTTTTGGAGAATCCGGGGGCAACATGGGTCCATGGAATGGACTGATGTTGCCCGTTCCAACAATGATAGTGCTCGAATAGATCTTTCTAATGAGCTATTGTATGCGTCAAACGGAGATCATATGCTAAAGTTACGACCCCGGGAAGTTGATGTACCAACTTACCCAAAACGGGGCCCACAATTTGGTGTTTCATCTTCTAGGGGTAGGTTTTGGAATGTGAAGGGTTTTCCATCATTTCTCAACAATAAATAGGCCTTCGAGCCTCATTGTAACATAGTTCGAAATAGTCCAGAGGCATGTAGCCGCACATCTCTTCTCAGAGATAAGCTACCATTGCCCTAGCTGGGTTATTTCCAATTCTGGTTGTAAGCATATTTCGGTATTTTTCATTAATGAAATGAAGCATTATTTCCACTGCATCTTTGTGTATATGGTTATCTCTATATTTTATTGCGTTCCTGTTTAAATCCGGATCAGTGGTATCAGAGCGGTCTGCTTTTTCCCTGTTTTTCTTTGCATGTCCCAACAAGGTCAGGATATAAGGAGTTAGGGCTTGAAGTGGTCAAACCTTTGCAAGACTAGCCTCGAAAATCCTGACGGCCTCCCATGGCAGATGAGAAGAAAGACGAGGGGTAGGAGATCCTATCAAAATCTTGCTCGAAGAAGCACTCGAGCAGCAAAGGAACGCGATGATGGATAGCTTTGCGCAGATCCTTCAGTGGCTACCTAGAGGTGACGCATCGGCTTCCATCAACTACTCTAGAAACGCCACGCCCTTTAAGGTACAAGTTAATTTTGAAATCCCCATCTTCGAGGGTAAAATAGACGCAGATGCCGTAGATAAATGGTTAAGTCTGCTAGAGGGTTATTTTTCTATTCATGAATTTTCAAGTCGGGAAAAAAAGATTGTTTCGCTCTTCTCAAAGCAGCCCCCCACGTCAAGGACTGGTGGGAAACCTACTGCGAGTAGAAGGATGAAAGCACAGGCTCACTATTTTCAGCTGCACCCACTTGGGATTCATTCCAGGATGCCATCAAGGAGTAGTACTACCCTGTCAAAAGCTACGAGGACAAATACATCAAATGGACCACATTGCGGCAGGGATGAGACCAAGATGTGCTGGAGTTCACAAAAAATTTTCATACCCTTCGCACACAGTTGGGTATCAAAGATTCTGAGCTGCATCTGGTACTCAAATACCATGGTTGCCTACAAAGATACATCCAGGAAGAGATGGAGTTCTTGAACATCTCCTCACTTGGCACAACATACCGATACGCTGTCAAAATCGAGAAAAAGTTAAAACAGAAGAAGTGAGACTTTGGATTTGCAAATCTGAAGCCCAAAGGACAAAGCCAAGGCGGGGTGACCCAAGACAACCCGTCGAAGCCACAAGAAAATAGCAACACTATGAAATCGAAGAAGGACACAGGAAAGTGGTGTAAGTTCCACAAGAGTCCCACTCATAACACAAGTGAGTGTCGGACCAAGCAGTCATTAGTGGCCAAGTTGAAGGCTTCCGAATCAGATACATGATCCCAGCCTGAGCCAGAACCCGACAAGGGGAATGGCAAAGGGAAGCAGGTCATTGATGCGGATCCCAGCGCCACTGTTGCCACTGCCAAGATCCAGAAGAATGAGCTCGAAGAGCCAGAGGAGGGGGAACGTCTTTTCCACTCACAGATGTGGATGAAGGGTTCGCCGCTGCAACTCATTGTCGACAGTGGCAGCCAAAAGAACCTTATTTTAGCAGAGGTCGTGAAGCGGTTGGGCCTACTGACTACACCACACCCACAGCCATATAGTATCAGGTGGCTTCATGAAGGACGAGAGCTTAAAGTTCACCAGTAGTGCCACCTTCCCTACAGCATCAAACCATTCACAGACGAGGTATTATGTGATGTTACACCTCTAGATGTTTGCGATGTATTATTAGGCCAACCATACTTGTGGAGGCGACATGCTGTGTATGAATCAAGGCCTCGTGTTGACATTATTTCTTTGAATAATTCATTATACAGGATACCGGAGGTAGCCCCACCTACTGCCACATCTTTGATCACTGCTAAGAAAGGCAGCAAGCTCATATCACAAACTAGGAAATTTATTTTCTGTCTGGTTCACTCCCAAAGTAAGGGGAAGATCGTTGCTACATCCATGACCCCCATGCAGGGTTCCTCTACGCAGCAGCAGCAGCAAAGGAATACAGTCATGACAAAACACAGGAACAACTTCTCCTCACCCACAGGGGTACCACACAATCTTCAGGTGGGCAACAAAGTCTGGTTGCATCTGCAGAAAGAACACCTTACAAGAGCCCATCAGAAGCTCCGACCACTCTGACATGGTCCTTACACCAATACCAAGGCTACGGGCAACAATGCTTTGAAGCACAACATTCCTACATTCCTTCACTTGTACCGAGTATTCAATGTGGACCATCGTCGACCATGCTTCCCACCATTTCTGGTCACATCAGAGATTGCAGAACAACTCACCAGAGACCCAGCTCAGCAGAAGCTTCCTCATCTCAGGGAGGAACTCAACGCAATGGGGACCATTGCTTCCTAAGGGGGGAGGAATGATCCAGGTGGATGTTGGTGGCCACCCACCTATCCCATTTGGACCCCCACAATTGTCTCTTTCAGCTTTTTCAGTTTCCTTAATTGTAGCACAACTTACTATTTTTAGCAGTTTTTCTGGTCCTGAACTTCCGGAGCTGTTTTGAGGCCCTAAACGACGTTTTTTGGGGAATCCAGGGGCAACATGGGTCCATAGGATGGACCGATGTTGCCCATTCCAACAATGATAGTGCTCGAATAGATCTTTCTAATGAGCTATTATACGCATCAAACGGAGATCATATGCTAAAGTTACAACCCCGGGAAGTTGAAGTACCAACTTACCCAAAACGGGGCCCACAATTTGGCGTTTCATCTTCTAGGGGTAGGTTTTGGAATGTGAAGGGTTTTCCATCGTTTCTCAACAATAAATACGCCTTCGAGCCTCATTGTAACACAGTTCAAAACAGTTCAGAGGCATGTAGCCGCATCTCTTCTCAGAGATAAGCTACCATCGCCCTAGATGGGTTATTTCCAATTCTGGTTGTAAGCATATTTCGGTATTTTCCATTAATGAAATGAAGCATTATTTCCACTGCATCTTTGTGTATATGGTTATCTCTGTATTTTATTGCGTTCCTATTTAAATCCGGATCATCAGATTTGGTTGTATTCCATCCACCAAAAAAAGTCCAAATTGTGCCTTCATTAATCCTGCCGAGTCATCAAAAAGTTAACCCAACTTTGATTGCCTCTATCTCCGTCATCCAGACTTGGATTAGAGTGTCATTCACACCATTGGAATCAGGGCAACGAGTACTTCGATCTGATGTCAAGTTCATAGCCTTTACACCACATTTAATTTTGAGCTTTTTCCATGCCACTGTCTGGAGATCCACCTATATCAATCCTCCCCATTAAGGAGCTTTTGGAATGCCAAAAGCTATATCAGTCAATTGGCAAGGGAATTGTCCCCTCACTCTTTCTTTTTCCACCCATTTTGGCTTGCAAGGGTACATCCCCTTGAAGCCAACTCAAAGGTATTACACATCTCTCATCATGAAGTCCTGGTTCTTCTATCAAGGATGATGTCTTAAAGTAACTCATCGAGATACTTTGGTGCAAAGTCATCAATTGTAGGAACTATACCCACCTCTTTAGTGTCTATAATCAATGGTGGCTCATACAACTTTAAGTTCTTCACATTCACTATGGAGTACATTTTCATATATATCAGCAAATCATGATGGAAGGCATTATTTCCAATATTCTCCAAAATTGTGAATGGACCATACTGGATTGCTCGCAACTTCTTCCCTTCTCCCTTCATCATGTCCTTGCCGATATGAAACCACACTTTGTCCCCCACTTGAAATTGATGGTCGACTCAGTGTTTGTCATGTCAAGCCTTGCACCAGGCTTGAATTTTCTCCAACTGCTCCTGTATTGTTTGGTGAATCAACTAGATCCACTGAATGAACTACTGTGCTTTGTCCCTATCATCACGTCCACTGGAGTCATCTTCCCTTCCAAAGACCATATCAAAAGGATCTTTTTTCAAGTAGCCAAAACATGTCTCAAATAGTGAATGATGCGTAGATGAGTGCACTACTTGGTTGTAGGAATGTTGCACATATGGAATATCCTCATCCCACAACTGAAGATATTTTCCATAATAGCCTCACAACAAGTGTACCACGGTGTAGTTGACAATCTCTGGCTATCCATCATTATGTGGATGGAATGTTGTGCTTCTTTTCAAGTTGTTGTCCATCATCTTCCACAAGCTAGTCCAAAACTCTCTAAGAAAGCAAGAGTCCCAATTTGACACAATCGATGTGGGCAACCCAAAATGGACCTAAGCATGCTGAAAGAAAAGATAAGTAGCCTACTCTGCAGTGATCTGGTTTTTACAAGGGCATTAAAATACACATCTTACTAAAGCGGTCAATGATGACATACAAATAGTCGTGACTTTTCCTAGACAAAGGAAAACCTCCTACAGAATCCATCAACACACTTTCCCATGGACGACTCAGAATAGGGAGTGGTGTGTATAGCCCAAGCTTTCTATTAGAGGGCTTTGAAACAGAACACATCACATAACCCTTTACATAGTGAGTCACAATTTTCTTCATATGAGGCCAAAAACAAAATCTTTATACATGACACAAAGTTTTTTCAATACCAAAATGACCAGACACATGGGAGGTGTGGGCCTCCTGGATTACATGTACCCTTTCTCTTGTGGGTATGCACAATTTGTGAAGCTGATACAACAATTTCCCCTGCAAGTGATAGTTTTCCAACTATTAATCATGGGTTAGTTTTGCATAAATCTCCTTAAAGTCATCATCCTTAGCATATTGTTCAACATAACTTTCAAAAGATAATGAAGCATTGTGCAAAATAACAGAAGCAAAAATAGGAGGGCGAGATAGCATATCGATCACTTTGTTGCTAGTGCCCTTCTTATACTTTACTACCAGATGAAATTGTTCAAGAAAACCCATCCACCTGAAATGACGAGATTGGTGCAACTTGGTTTGTGACTGAAGATACTACAATGGATGATGATCCATATGGATGATGGTCTCCTTTTCAATCAAGTAGTGTTTCCACTTTTTCACACTCTGGACCAAGGCATACACCTCCTTCTCATAAGTGGGATAGTTTATCTAGCCTGAGAGAACTTCTCCGAATGGTAACACATTGGCTTCTTTTGCTGCATTAGTACAACTCCCATGGCATATATGTTGGCATCTGTCTCGATCTCAAATGGTTGTCAGAGATATGGTAAGGTCAAGGTTGGTGGGGTGCTGATCTTTTCTTTCAATGTTTTGAAGGACTTCTGCTGCTTTCCTCCCCATTGAAAGACTTTCTTTACACTTGTCAATGCATGTAAAGGTGTTGCAATAATAGATAAATTGGCAATAAATCTCCTCCAATACTATACTGCACCCAAAATGCTATGAACCTAGGTTACACTAGTAGGTTTAGGCCAATTTACAATTGCTTCAACTTTAGAATGATCAATTTTTAACTGACCATGACCAACAATATGACCTAGGTAGACCAAAGAGGTTTTCCCAAACTCACACTTTGACAATTTTACATAGAGTTTTTCGTTTTTCAATACATCAAGAACTTTCTTCAAATGATGTACATGTTCATTCCAACATTTACTAAAGACAAGGATATCATCTATATATACAAGAAAAAATTCGTTAATGAAAGGCGTAAAGAGATCATTCATGACCCTCATGAAAGGGTTGGAGCATTGCAAAGTCTGAATGGCATCACCATCCATTCGAAAAACCCTTGTTTGGTCTTGAAGGTAGTTTTCCACACATTTTTCTCTGCAATTCAAAACTGGTGATAACCACTATGCAAATCCAATTTGGTGAAATAGATAGAATTCTTTAACTGATCTAATAAGTCATCAATATGGGGAATAGGGTAATTATTTCTCAATGTGACTTTGTTTAGTGCTTGATAATCCATGCACATCCTCCATATGCCATCTTTCATCAGCATTAAGACAATCGGTGAGCCGCATGGAGAAGTACTAGGTCTGATGACCCCTTGGTTCAATAGTTCCTACACCTTCCTTTTGATCTCCTCCATCTCAATGGTCAACATCCTGTACATGCCGATATTTGGTAAAGGAGTGTCATGCTTCAAATGGATCTCATGTTGGATTTCCCTGTTTGGAGGTAATCCCTTTGGTTCCTAAAACATATCATCACAGTTAGAAATTAATTCTAATAATTGCCTTTTATGCACATGATCACAACCCTAGAAAGCATCAGATAATTCTGCATCTTTTCCCCTTACAATCATAAGCATGCAACCCTTACTTGAATTCACCAACCTTTTCATTTGTCCCGCACTTATAAGGTTGGCATTGATTTTAGATTGATGAGCCCTTACAATATATTCTACCGCATCTTTTGTGATTTGGCAATTTCTTTCACGACGAAAGAATATTTCCTTTCTATCATATAGATATAGACTCCCTAACACAATGCCACAGATATCCAATGGTATCACATCATTTTTTACATCATCCACTAACTTAGAAGTGATCACAAATTTAACCTTACACTACTTAGTTACATTTAGTTTTGCTTTATCATGTATCCATCCAAGTGGGTAAGGTTTTGGATGTTGTTTGGTTTCCAATCCTAGCTTCTTTACCAAGGACTCTGAAACTAAGTTTGCTTGGGATCTGGTATCAAATAGAGTTTCCACTTTTGTATGACTTATGATAACTCTAATATAAAATAGCTCAATTCTCTTTCGTTCATTAGGAATAGAGTCATCTATTCAACTAGTGCCTTCATGTGATTCAGAATTAACATGAGGTGTAAGAGTACCTTTTGTTATTGCTACTATCATTAGTGCTTCATCTCCAGAATCAGATTCAAGGTCTTGTTGCATAGTTGCCATTGTCTTCTGCTTGCCTTTTCCTCCATACTTCTTTGGTCTCTTTTCCAGGTACTGTTTCCAACAATTATCATCGTCATGACCTTTCTTTTTGCAGTGATTTCAATAAGGTCTCTTTCCTTCATCTCTCTTAGTTGATGCCATCATCTTCTCCTTTCCTTTTCCTTTTACTTTGGGTTTTCCATTCGGAGGTTTGAAGGGTGGTTTCCTAAAATGATTGTCTCTTTCATTTTTTTCCCCTATTCTCAAGATGAATTGCCTTCACACTGGCAAAGTCAATAGTAGTTGGTTCAAACAATAACAATGAATGTCTAAGGTAACTATGTAATGATCTAATATGCTTAGTTACTACTTCAGGTGAGTCAAGTGCAATGTCCAAATTAAGTGTGTGTTTTCTAAAATTCCTTTGTAAAAATTTGAGCATCCTAACCTATGCCTTGCCTTAAGTATTGCCGATCAATTAAGGCTTTTTGTTTATAACCTAAGGGATAAAATTGTTCCTTTAATGTAGAAATGAAGCTAGTCCATGAAGAAAGAAGATTACCCTCAATCTTACTACTTCGAAATTTTCTCTCCCACCAAACGAGAGCGGTGCTACTCAGCTGAAGAGAGGCTAGCTGAATCTTTGCTCGTCCTCTTTGATCTACTAAACCCTACAGTAGATTTCAGTCTGCTTAATCGAGTTATTAAGATTTTTTGCATTACTTTCATTGAAACATGGGAAGATCAAATTTGACATCTAATTTAAAGAAAGGTTTCTTAGGTGCATCCCTTGAATTTCTATGATGATGATGATGATGAGAGGAAGAATAACTTTCACTCATGGAAGTAGAAGGAGGGGGTTCTTCTACACCATTTTGATGAACTGAACCTTATTCTTCTAGATTTGTCTCTTCTGCTTTAGCAAGTGACCAACATTCTTTGCCACTGTATAGAAGGTTTTGTAGAAATTGCACTCCTCTTCATGACGAGCCTTTTCCCTGCCATGTTTCTTCTTCGATGTGCATGCCCTGCTTCGAGATCGAAAGACTTTAGTTCCCTTCACCTCTTCGGAGCTTGTTTCTTGTTAGCATACAACCATGCAATTCACATCTAAAAAATACTTGCTCTGATACCACTTGATCCAAAATCTTTTGCTTATAGATGTGTTAAACAATTACATGCATAAATTGTAGCTTAACATATAAAACTTAATGTGCACATGAGAGAAGCGGAGAAACACATAAAGCATGAAATAAGACAACAAGACTTGATAACAGAGTTCATATAACTTGGACTACATATCTGGGCCCTGCTCGATCAATGGGGAGGCCTTCAGTCATTAAGTGGCATGAGAAAGAAGAGTACAAGCATCAGTTACAAAAAGGAGTTCTATACCTCCGTACTGAAAAATGGCCAAAAAATGCAGAAATTTGATGGAGAAATGGACAATGCCATTGTGTTCATGGTGTCGATAAGTGTTGAAACCATATAAAATTTGTCAAATTCTGACAAAGTGAAAATTAGCCCTCCTGCAAAATTTTGCCTCAAACTGTGTGCACTACCTCCTCTGCCTAGGTGCTCTAACAAACTATGCTTAAATAAAAATTGGCTGGTGGATTTTTCAAAGTAGATGGTTGGATGAATTGGTTTACGATCCGATTATGAAGGAGGAGGTTGGGAGGTCAAACCCTGCCTCCTCCTTTTTTTACATAACAATTTCTTTTTTTTAAATAATGGTTTGGTCGGGCCCACCCACCATACCCACCTCTGTCGTGTAGCTCTGATAGATTTTGTTTCTTTTGGGTTGGGTTCGGGCCCAAGGGCTGGCCCACCAAAATCCCTTATTGTGTTTTAATTAAGCCATGGTGTGGGTTGTGGGGTGGCAGGGTCATGGCCGCCCACCCTGTTTGTTTTTTTTGTTTACAACCGTTCTGTGGGAGGGGCTGGCAGTCATGGCCCACCCCTCCACTAATATAAATATTTCATGTGGCTTTGGTTGGGGTGGTGGGGTTGGTGGACTGCCACCCCTTTTTTTAATATTTTTTTGTTTTAAGTAAAACCAATTGATCATTTTTGAAAATTCGGTTTTGGACTGTAGGGGTATTTTTAACGAGGCCACAATTTTTCCTAGAATCTGGCTGGAGTTAGCCGGATTCTATCCACTGGAAAAACTCCAAATTTTGATTTCATTAATCCTACCCAGCCATCAAAAAGGCAACCCAAGTTTGACTGCCTCTATCTCCTTCATCTGGACTCAGATTGGAGTGTCATTCACACCATTGGAATTAGGGTGACGAGCACTTTGATTTTATGTCAGGTTCATTGCCTTTCCACCACTTTGAATTTTGAGCTCTTTCCATGCCACTGTGTCTAGAGATCTACTTGGATCACTCATCCCCTAAGAAGACATCACCACCATCGTATTTATCATACTCGCATAACCACTTTCTTTGGGGAGTGAAGTGAAGGAATGCACCTGAGTCAATTAACCATGCCTCATGATCTACATGTGTACTTGAATAAGAAGCCAAGTACAAATCCCCACCTTCATCTGAGGTGGTTTTTTCCTCTACAGAAGGAGCATCATCAGATCCCTTCCCTTTCTCAAGAGCTTTAGATTTACAATCCCCTTTTTAGTGCCCTTCCTTTCCGCATTTCCAGCACACCTTACAGGTTTTCTTAGATATTTAGATCTGCCTCCAGATTTAGATCTCCTACTCTAGGACTTATTTTTATTTCTGTTCTAGGACCATCCTCATACAAACAAGGCATCACCATTCTAGATCTTCATATTTTTCTGTCTCATCTTCTCTGTCAGCGAGGATGAGACTATTTCATCAATTTGTAAGACCATTGCATTGCTACCTATTTCAACAACCAGACTATCCCACGAATCTGGTGTAGAACACAACAAACTGATACACTTATCCTCATCTAAAATTTTAGTATCAACAGTTAATAACTGTGTTACCATAGTATTAAATGCATTCAAATGATATGTCACCGAGTCTCCATCTTTCATCTTGAGGTTTTACATATTTTTCCGTAGGAACAGTTTCTTCACTAGAAACTTAGATTGGTACAAAGTCCCTAAATCGTCCCACAAAGCCTTCAATGTAGCTTCCCTGACACATTCATCAAAACTGAATCTAAGACACAAAATTGTATTTGCTTTTTTCCTTCTGATCCAACTTCTTCCATTCTTCATCGAACACTGTCGTTGGTTTAGTACCTTGATCTACTGCGATCCACTGATCTTTATCCACTAGCAGATCATCCATCTTGAGTTTCCACAACTCAAAACTCTAACTGTTAAATTTCTCGATCTCTATCTTTCCACTGCTCGCCATCTTCTTTCACCATAGGAATCGATCCCGCAGATCTCCCACTGAATAGGGTGTACAACAGGCCCAAGAAAAACCCTTTAGCAACAAAGGCATCCCCTTGAATAAAAAATAAGTCTAATACCAAATGTAGGTTTTAACCCTGTACAAAAATTACTTGCATACGAATTCTAAAAATAGAAAATATACAATGGCGAGAGCATAACACATTAAAAAAATATGCACTTAGATTTTCCCCTGGATCCCAAAACCAGTACTACTAGATTGATTTTTCATTATAGTCCTTTCAACGTTACAATACATATATATACATGCTAAAGAATCCATAAACACCAATCCATTAACCCTGGATTAGAACATAATAGTAGTTCTCTTAACCATATCTACAAAATACCATGGAACAAAAACTATTGCACCCAAAACCATGTGCGAAATCCATGCACAAAACAATAGGTAGGTCCACCCACCTAGTATAGGGTCCAAAAGAGAACATTCCCAGGGCACTGCCCCAGACCCGATAGAGGGGGCCTACTACCTCTCTCAAACCCCCTGACAGGTCGGGATGCCACCCCCATTGCGCCCCCCCTCTAACCTCCTAGCTTAACTACAAGGACTAGTAGTGGAAAGAATATAAAACAACCCAACATTGCTTAGCCTTTCAGGAGAGTGATATGCTCTGCTCTAGAGGCTGAGGGATAAGGCATTCCATCATCTCTGGTAGGCTTGCATGATTTTTGTTCCCAACAACCTGAATGTGTCCTCAAAATGTAGGATGCCTTGTTCCTGTTTGGAAAGGTATTTAGATGATAAATCAACATCATTGGAGATGATTCTATGATTTCTCATGATAGTCATTAGGCACACTAACTCAGCCCTAATATATAATGGCTCCTTTTCAATTAGTATTTTCACTTCCTCAGCTCTTGCCTCTTCATGAGTCATCTAGTATCGTAAGGCCATCAACCGTGGATCCCCCAATCTTGCATTGGGATCCCAAAAATTTATATCATTTAGAGTGAGGCTGTGTATGTAAAACATAGCCAATTTTGCTCTATCCTCTGAGGTAGCTTTCTTGCAATATTCAATGAATTGTTTGTAATCCTGAAAGAGCATAGGTCCATGTTGTGCTAAGGTTTTTATTTGAAATTACAACCAATATTCTTTGATGAAGAGTACATAAGGCTTTCATGGTTCTCTGCACTATAATGCTTCCATGGAGAGGCTTGCCATGGTGGCAATTTGGGTTTCTTTCTTTTGCACCTTCTCTCTCAACCCCATATTTTATGCATGTAGTTGTTCCTTCATTATAAATTCCCTCATTCTCATCTTGCTTAATTGTTTTCTCATTTCAAGGAACTTTTCTTCCTTGATGTCCACATCCTCTACCTTTTTAGATTTAGTAATTTGCATTTACTTGTGGCTTGTTCGTCTTTCTATTTCTAGATCATAGAAAAGTGCAACTACAATTTTTTGGGGAATAATCCTCCCTCCTTCAATGAATTTGTAGTAGCTTAGGCTAGGTTTTGGAATAGGCTCTTGGATCTCTAGTAAGTCATTCTCAAATGTTATTGGGGAGGCTGGTACCTCCTGTAGCTATTGTGCCACATTTTGCCCCACTAGCATCACATTCTTCCCCTCCTATAGCTCTTTCTGCCACTCTTGTAGCATACTCTACCCCTCCTATAGCTTCCCTTTTTCTTCTTTTTGAGTGTTGTTGGTGTCTTGGGTTGTTTGAAGGAGGTTGATATGGTGGTAGGCCTCCGTACATATTCCATAGGAGTCTTTGTTGTGGGTTTTGGAGAGGTGACTTCTTTGAGTTTTCCTTCAGTTGGTCATACCTCCTCTTTCTCACTTACGGACTCCTGAATTGTGATAGGGACCATTGCGTGAGATCGTGGCATCCCTTACTTGATACTGGTGCTTTTCCTGGTCTTAAAATATAGGCGGGGCTTTACCTTGTCTCTTCCTTTTAGATTTGAATGGTGTGCTTAAGGTACCTAAAGTTGCAACTACCTCCTTTTCGATGGTTCTTGGAGACAATTTTTTTTGCTTTGGGGGTATATATTTTTCTCTTGGCTCAGTAGTCTTTTTAGGACATGATTTTTCATGTTTTTTCCCCTGTTATTTTTCTTCTTGTGCTCCTCCTACCTCTGCCTCTATTTATTCTTCTTACTCTATTTTCATCTCCACTTCTTCCACAATCCTTCTACTTTTGTCTCTCTTTCCTTTTCTTCTAACACTGCTACTTCTTCCTCTTCTGTACTTCGCCCCTCTTCTTCTTCCTTTGATTTTCCCTCTCTTCCTCTAACGCTAGAGGTTGGGGTCTCACTTGGTGTGAGGGTTTCTATCTCTACGAAGGTTTCTCTATCCATGTCTACGAATTTGGACCAAAGGAAAAAAATTCTTAAATTTATCAAGGCATCCACCACTATCAGTTTAATGAGGCCATGGTGACCTAGGTGTTGGTGTTTTCCTTTACTCACTTTTTGACTCATTTCCTTGATGAACTATAAGAGGAAGTATGGCACACTAAGTCTTTGAGTAAGAGGAAATTATTTCTGGAACTTGATTTCATGAAGTAATCTAAAGTAGTAAGAATATACCACACTCATTCTTCCCTCACAAGATATGTATTTCAGAATATGGTAGGCCACCTCATCCAAAGGATGAAGTAGGATTTCCCACCTAACTCCATTCTTGTCCTCAACAATATTTTCATTGGTAGTGCAGAAATTATTTTTAGCAGTGATACTGGTGGCTTTTTATTCTCTGCTCAACTTGATACCTAGAGGTAGGGTTGTTACCCTGCTAATTATTTCAGGCCTGAGAGAGATAGATAACCCCCTCATCATAGTGGTGGAATTTTCCTCTGTTTGTGAATTCATAGCAATGGAAAATTCAAGGGAAAGGTCATCATCATACCCTTTCAATAACTTGAAGAATGTTAACCACTAGTGTCTTCTGGAAATTTCTACCATAGGAGGGTGTATGTGGATTCTCTTAGTATTTGAGGGCTCCCTCCTATTAAATCCCTCCCCCCCCCCCCCCCCCCACATCTCTTCTCTATGTTATTAATTAAGTGATGGAAAGATACTTATTCTATAGCTTCAATGTGTAATTTAGTGTAGTAGTGAGTTAAAAGTTCCTTGTTAATGAACATTTCCTACATTCTCATCACTTTGCTACTTAGAAAGACCTTTCAATTTCACAATTAGACTCCCACTACCTACAGAATTTGAAGTGAAATTTGCATGCAATCAGACAGATGGATGAAGGAGATGGTAGAACTTACTTTTTGTCAAGTAGTCTTGGATGAAGGTGGTAATTCAGAGATCAGTTCGAACCTCTGTGGCTCTTCTCCACCTTCTCAACCTTCCTGGAGTGGTCTCTTGGCCCTCTTGTAGAAGTTGTAGGCTTTCCTGTAGCTCCTTCATGTAGAAATTGTAGAACGGGGCTTGAGACTCCTCGATGGTAGCCTAAGCTTGTCCTTTCCCTAAGTGTTTTTGAAATAAGAAATTATGCAAAAGAACTCAGGCCCAAGTAAATAAGATGCCATTTTTGGTTTAGGCTTGGAGCACTCTAGTGACATGGCAGTCACACGAGGCTTCCAATTTTGGACCATTGTCCCCACTCTAAGTAATTATTTTTCCTTTTCTCGTAATCACCACCCATTATTTGTGATCCCAACTTGGCTGATGTAACATCTCCACGTTGCATAAGTGGTTACCATCACTTTTAGTTTACTAGATGAGGGTGGCCAAGTTAACTAGCCACTTCCAACTTATTAAAACATCCCCTCTCAACACTTACACATTTTAGTTATTCACACATATGGAGGAGGCAAGATTTTTCCACACCTGTGCCTACCTCATGATCGAACTGCTACAGGGATTTGCATGCTAGAGCTTGACCATATCAGTCACATCAAGGTAGTTGACTTTCTTACTCATTTCCTGTGTATTTGTTCATTTCTACTCATGATACTGATTGTTGTGTTTGTAAAGTGTGAAAGTACCTCGTTCATTTTCAAGTTGCTACTTCTAGTGGAAATTCCTCCTAGGAGTGGTATGACTGCTTTAGAGTGCTCTCATAAATTTACATCACCCCGCCCATCCCCTTAATGAGAGAAAACAAGATCAGTGCTTTTTATGATGTGTGCATAAGTTTCTACAGGAGGAGGTTTTGTTCCTGTATTAATACTTTCATTTTCTTATAGGGTTTTAAATCTACACGGGGGTAGTGTCGACTTATAGAAATGAAGATAATGGCTTCTTTTTTTCTTTCTTCTTTTTTGTTTTTGTTTAAAAAAGGATAGGATAGAGTGAGTGAATTTTGATGAAATGGGACGGATGAGTGATAGATGGATGATGGAACATGATGGGGGAACCTTATTCATCATTTTCAAGGTCATAGGGTCCATAATGGGCTATCCTTGTCCTTAGATATCCCTCGTATAGTGTTTCAGAACCTCCTATAGCACCACACAACTTTCCTGTAGCAATTACAAGTCCTTCCTATAGAAGTCTAGAGAGGGGGCGAAACTTGAATTTTAGGCTAATGGGATGGTGGAGAGAGGTGATCTCATGAGTGGAGATAATGGATAGGAAGTGGATGGATAGAAGATTGAAAGAAATATTTAGAATTTTGGCCCTATAGCCATGGAATATTCCACTTGACATAGATATAAATCCTTTTCTTTTGTTTTTTCATTTTTTCTTTCATTTTTTCTTGAGAAATGCAAGTTACCTCAGATGAGGTTTTCAACCTGTATGCCTACACTAGGTGCCTTAAGAGAGGTTTTCACTTGACATAGATATTTATTATTTTTTCTTCCCTTTTTTTCTCCTAGGCTTCCTTAGAGAGGTTTTCAACCTAGGTGTTCACCTCAGATGCCTCAAAAAAGGTTTTCATCCAAGCCTTTTTCCCCTTTCTTATTTTTCTTTCTTTTCAACAAAGATATCTAAGAGTGTTGTCGACTAGAAGCTATGACACTCCCAATCACATTGACTTCTCTACTAACTTTATTGCTAAATTCTACCTTAGACATAGGTTTTGCATATAACTTTAGCTTGCAACCATTGACAGGCAAGGGGATATCTTCCTCACCAATGCTTATGATTTGAAAAACTCCATTGTTATGCAATTTTTCTATCACGTATTGGGCCAACCATCTTCTCATCAGTTTTCCTTTAAAATATTTTAACATAAAATCATATAATTGTGCCCAATCTTCTTCTTGAAGACATTTTCCTTGATATGCTTATCACATTAGACCTTCCTCTGCAATTGTATAACTTTAGTGTGTAGGAGGGCCTGCATTTTTAACTCATCCAACCCATTCAATTGGAGCAACCTTTTTGGCCATGCTTTGGTGACATCTAAGTCCAATTGGCTTTCCATTATCAAGGTATTATACTAAAAATCAATAGAAAGTAGAGCATTCTTCTCATAAACTAGATCATATGGAGTGAACCTAGTAGTTCTCTTCCAAGTGGTGTTATAGGCCTAACTGACCTCCACTAATTTTTCTACCTAATCTCTCCTACTTCTGCTCACAACCTTAGTGAGGATGCTCTCGAATTCACTATTCGTACCCTCTACTTCCCCATTTTCTGGAGGGTGATAGGCAAAAGATGTTGTGTTTGATATTATGCTACCTTAGGATATTATTAATCAAATGTGATGTGAATTGATCCCCCCAATCAATTACTACCTCCCTCAGATATCCAAAATTGTAGAAAATATTTTCCCTTAAGAACTCAACCACTTTTTCCTCTATTGTTTCTTTGAGAGCCTTTTCCTCATTCCACTTTATCAAGTAATCAATGACACAATGATGTAATTTTTCTGCCCTGATGGTGGGTCAATTGGTACAATGAAATCCATGCCCTACTTTTCAAATGTATCTAAGGCCACTTGAGTTTGTAGAGAGATTTCATCCCTGGGTGTGGGTATCCCAATCCTTTGGCACTGGAAACATATGTTGGTATCCGTTCTTGCATCTTAATGGATAGTAGGCCAATAGTAGCTAGCTTGTAAGCTTTGAAATTTGTTCTCTTGGCAGAACAATCACCCAAATTGGGCCCATCATGGCAGGTTGGGAGGATTTCAAAGAATTCCTCTTACCTGACACATCTCGTTAAAATATGATCTTGTCCCAGTTTGAAAATATTTCCACCAATTCAAGTGAGAGGGGCACTTTTCGTTACAATTTTTCTCTTCTCCTTAGATGAAGGATTTGGCAAAAACCTCCCAACAACCATGTAGTTGGCTTTGTCAATAGACCAGGGAGATAGCATTGAGATAGAAAATAGGTTCTCATATGGAAGTTGACTATTGACCATCCCTTCATCTCCTGTAGGAAAATTAAGCCTACAAAAAAAAATATGCAGCTACATTTTCTTTTCATTACTTGTCAATGGTAATCAAATCAAACTCTTGTAACAATAATATCCATGTAAGTATTCTATAATTCACATCGGGCTTATTCATCATATATGTAATAGATACATGATTAGTATGCACAAAAGCTAAGTTTAAGGAGTGTATAATGATTTATTTGCTAAATTTGATTGGTGTTTAATGATTTAGTTGCTAAATTTGTTTAAGGAGTGTACAACACCTAAGAGATCTTTTTCACTGACAATGTAGGTCAATTCAACCTTAGACAGATTTACACTAATGAAATAAATGGCATAGGGTAACTTATTATCTATTTTCCCCAAGGCTTCCCCCATAGCTTTGTCTAATGTATTAGTATGCCTATGGAAAGGGAGAGCCCAATTGGGACCCCTAAGTACAGGCACAGTGGTGAATTTCTCATTTAATATCTCAAGGGCCTCTTATCAGCTACTTGTCCAACAAAATTCTGAGTCCTTGGCTAGCAATCCAAATAATGGTGAAGCCACTTTGCTAAACTCCTTGATAAACATCCTATAATAGCTAGCTAAGCCCAAGAAAATCCTAACACCCCTCTTCTTTTGAGGGGTAGGGAACCTTTTGATGATGGTGGTATTTTTTGGGTCCACTTGTATCCCTTCATGAGATATTGAATGGCCAAGGATAGGTTTTGCATTCATTAAGAATTCAAATTTCTCAGGACTAAGTGAGAGGTTAATTTCAGTGATTTTCTCAAGACATTACCCAGATTAGAGAGAGCCTCTAGGAAGTCACTCCCATAGGGAGTGAAATCATCCATGTAGATATCCACAAAGTCATGGACAAGCTTAGCAAACATGCTCAAAGCTGACCTTTGAAAGGTGGCAGTGACATTGCATAGACTAAATGGGACAACCTAATAAGAAAAGTTACCTTAAGGGCATGTGAATGTATTCTTGTCTTGGTCCTCAGGGCTGATCTGGATCTGATTGTAACCACTAAATCCATCCAGGAAAGAGAATAACTTCTTCCCTTCAACACCATTTAAAAATTTATTTGTTAAAGGAAAAGGGAAATGGTCTTTCTTTATGGCATTTCTTAGTTCTTTGTAATCCACATAGATCATCCATTTCCCATTCTTCTTTGGGACTAAGACTAGAGGGGACACCCACTCACTATCTTAGATGGGGTATATGAACCCTACATCCAACAAATTTTGTAACTCTTCCTTTACTATGTCCTTGAGGGTTGGGTTCATTTTCCTTTTAGGTTGTTGCATAGCTTTTCATCCCTCTTTGATGTAGATGTGATGAGTACAAACTGAGGGACACACCCCACTCATTTCTTAATAGTTCCATGAAAAGGAATTTAAGTGCTCTCTCAGCGTCTTGCACAATTTCTTTTCGTGGTTGGATGAGAGATAGGGGTTAATCTGCAAGGTTCTATATGGGAAAAATTCTACAACTTGGACATGGGAAAGACTTGGGTTAACTGACCGTAACTCAGTCTAAGGACTACTCTCAGATATTATCACTAGCTCATCAAGAGGAATGGTAATAGGGTGTTGGTTTTAAAGAATATGGTCAATGAGGTCATCTTCATTAGGTTTCCCCCTTCTTGTAACAATATCTAGGGTACATATTGGGTCGGATATTGTACGATACTGATGAGAGACACTATTGTAGCAAGGATGTTGCAACTCTTAGGCTACCAGCTTTACTTTATCAACCCGGGGTTCATACAAACTTGAAGGTGACAGTGTAGTATAAACAAGTAAAAGTGACAGTTCTGCCTGTTACCGTTGTTCAACTGGAAAGATACCACTGGGGTTGCAAGCCAAACTTCTATGAAGTTAGAAGAATCTTGATTCAATGATGGAAGAAAGGTGAATCTACTACAAGAGAGAGCTACTCTATTGCCTTAATAGAGAAGCTCGAAATGTAATGCTAAATCACAACATTTCCTAACTAACCTCTAAGAAACTATGCTTGGAAGAAATGCTAAATCAACATGAACCAAATGATACTAAGTTATAGAAGTAAGAAGCATCCAACATCACTAATGTGTAAGTAAAGATATTGAACTAAATATGTTTTTGTGTTTTTGTCCTTTTATGAAAAATCAAGTGTGCAAACTAATTGTTGTTGTTGATGTGGCAAGTGAATTAAGGATGTTTGAGGATAAGTGGAAGGGTTATGAGATGGTGGGATGGTATGGAAGACCTTGGGAGGATTTTTTTGACTTCCTAGAGGTTTTCCATCAATTTGGCATCAAAATAGGTCATTTCAAGAAAACCTACAGGATGTACTAGAAACCAACAGGATCCCCTGTAAACCTACAAGATATAGCCGAGAGCAAAATGTGAGGTGTTGAAGGTGATGGAAGGCCTAGGAAAGGTGTGTAATGGTTGGAATGGAGTGGGAGGAGGTCTATGATCACTTAGAAATCAACATCAAAGATAGCAGATGGTTGGATTCTCTCATTGTGCTATGAAGAATTTCTATGAAAAATGATTAAAACTAGTGAAGGTGATGGTGAAACAAGGGATGGCTAAGGTGGATGGACTGGAAGGTGAATGTTGGCTATGAAGTCTTAGACTCCTCCTGAAGCACCTTGTCTACATAAAACATGTATATCTTCCAAAAAGCTATGCAAACAAGACACATTTTCATAAACTAGAAAAGCAGAATTAATGAATAAAATGCCTACACTATGCATGAGGTAAGTTTCTGAAAGGAATGAAAGCATGGATGAGATCTACCGTAGAAATGAAGATAAAAAAATATGAAAAATATACTAACTTAAAGACAACATACTCCATAGCTCATAAAAGAACAAGAAATCTATGTTTTTGGGGTTGCTTAAGGGTCCCTTCCTCAAGTCATGATCCCAGAGGGAGGAAGTGAGGCTGTGACACCCGCTGACAACCTTATGGTGATACTTTTATCCCTTCTAACCTGCAACTGAAGTAAGGCACAAATGGAAGAAAACTAATAAACAACCAATCTAATATACACTACTTGGAATGGAAATGCATCTAAAAATCAAATTAACAATGAAGCTATGAAACTACGCTAAACAGACATATACAAAAAGGAGGAACCTTGGATGCTGGGGTTGGGCCCTAACCCAAGAGCTTTATCCCTCTGAGTTAACTCAGTGCTGGCTCAAAACAAAACTCATTCTTATTACCCAAATAACAAATTACATCAATAGAACTTTAACAAGTCTACAACTCGAAAATGGCTTAGGTTTTTTACAATCAAAATCCAAATCCTAATGAGGCTCTAGGCTTCTATACTTATACAACTGAATTCCCTAATGACTTATTTAAAATCATGGAGGCTTGGCTCCCAAACTTGAGATAAACTAGCTCTCTGTCTCTCACTTGCTTGGCTTCCTTCTAATCCTCATGGGTTGGTTGCTTGCACTGCGAGCTGGTGTGATGGATGGAGGACTATTCGAATGGGGGATAAGTAAATGAGGATGATTTTTGTCCTACAATCCCTCTCCCTTGTGCCATTCAAGTTTTAACCTTAGTATTTGCAAAAATTACTTGATTTTCTCCTTTAATCCCACATTCAATGCATATTAGTCCACTAGGCATAATATCAAACTCTAACTCATCTCATAAACAAAATATAATTAAAAACATGTAATAAGTTGTGAGAAAAGTTGGTTTGACTAAGCTAGGAGGTGAATTAAGGCCCATATAATTACCCAATGATGAGGCTCATCATCAACCCCTATTGAAAGTGTTGTGCATCCTATGAGAAACTCAATCAATATCCATATCCTTCATGGCTCTAGAGGCCTCCCTGACATCCCATGCCTCTACTGTGGTCTCCTCTTCTTGTTCATAAAATCTTTCTTTCCTTTCTACCTCCTTCCACTACCTCCTTTCTTCTTCTTCCTTCCTTCCTTCTAGCATTCGTAAGAGTAGTGGTGGATTGACTTTGAGGCCAATCTGATTGACTTTCAGCCTTTGCATAGATTGCTTGTACATGGGTGCCCTATTTAGTGCCTCTCTCAATATTTGTGGGGAGTGATACTCTCTTATATTCAAGCTGCATGGCAATGTGCTCCATCTCCTTAGGGAAGCATGTATGCTATCATCCCCTAATATCCTGAACATGTCCTCAAAATGTGAAATTTCTTGCTCCTGGGCAGCAAGATATCTACGTGCAAGTTGAGGATCATTTGCAATCACATTGTGGGTACTGATGAGGGCCATGGGATTTGATTATTTAGCTTTGATCATAAGAGGTTCAATTTGTTCTCTTGGTAATATCTTCTTCATCTTTGCAGCCCTTGATTCCTCGCGGTTCATCCATGATGCCAAAGCCATCAATTATAAATCTCTTAGTTTGGCATTAGCATCCCATACATTCATGTCTGTTAGGGCCATGTTGTGTAAATAAAACTCCACCATCTTGGCCCCATCTTATAGTGTGTTATGATCACAAAGATCAATGAACTACCTATAGTCATGGAATGACATGGTGCCTCTCTGTGCTAGGGTCTTGATCTAGAACTATAGCCACTATTCCTTGAGGTATAGGGCATAAGGTTTAGCTAGAGTCCTACACTAGATTGCTTCCAAAGAGAGAATAGCAACACATGCCAATTGATTCTCTCTTTGCTTCAACTGTCCTCTCAACCATGCATTTCTGTCTCTAGTTGATTTTTCATTATGGCCTCTCTACCTCTCAAGAAACTTAGATATCTATCCATCTCCTTAATTTTCTCGTCCATGTGCCCAATTTCTTCCACCCCCTTTGATTTGGCAATCTGCACCCATCAGTGAGTTTTGGCCCTCTCCTTCTCAAGCTCGAAGAATAGTTGGATATATTTTTTTTTGAGGTATGATCTTGCCTCCTTCAATAAACCTATATGAGGAGTCCAAGTTAGGTTGGGGGCCAGGTTCTTTTGTCTCAAGGTCCTCTTCTTTAGTTTCTTGTTGTTCCCCTAACTCTGTTTCCAATTTTTATGCCTCTTGTAGGTTCAACATAGTATCTTGTAGGATTTCTTCTGCTTCCTGTAGATTCTGCTATGTATCCTATAGGATTTCCTTTCCCTTAGAGGAGGTTTATCTAGTCATAGGCCTTCCCTCATAGGTGATAGGAGACTTAGGGGAAGACATTTACTCCTTTTTTTTAGGGGAGTCTTCAATCATAATAGGAATTTTGGTTGGTTTTTGGGGTTTCCGCTGTCTTATTCTTGTGATTTTCCTTATCCTAAATATAAAGGGGTTTGCCTCTGTCTTTTGCATGTTTTATTAATGGGGGTGCTAAGAGCAGTTAGGGAAACTATTGCCTCTCTCTCAATGGGTTCTGGAGACACCCTAGGTGACTCCTCCCTATTTTCTGTCCCCTCTTTCTGATTTCCTTCTTCACCCATGTCCTTCGTTTCTTCTTCCTCTTGTATATATTCAACATCTTTATTAGTTTCATCCTTAACGTCTTCCTCTATTTCTTCATCATCCTCCTCTTTCTCCTCTTCTTCTTCATCTTCCTCATTTTCTTCTATTTCATCTCTTTCTTCACCCATCTCATCTTCAACTCCTTTTATTTCTTCATCTTCCTAATTTACTTCTTCTTCCTCTGCTTCAGTCTCTTCCTCTTCCTCTTTACTAATAGTAGGACTAACCTCAGATGTAAGACTTTTGATGTTGCCCTCTATCGGCATGTCTCTGAAAACTAACCATGTTATAGGAATTCTAAGGCTTTGGAGGGCATATTCTATAAGGATCCTAATTAACCCATGGTGAGCTAACTATTGGGAATTTCCCTCTTAATCTTTGATGCTTGAGTTTATTAGTGATTATAGTAGGATGTATGGTATGTTGAGCCTTTGGTTATGGGGTGTTTCTGCTCCAAATCTCAATTCTCCAAGAAGCCTAAAATGATAGCCATAGACCACACTATACCTACCCTCACATGAAATGTATTTGATCAATTGGTAGCTTACCTCATTCCAGGGATATGGTAGACATTCTCTCCTTGCTCCATTTTTGTCCTCAGTGGGTTCCTCACTTTATAAAAAGAATTTCCTTTTCACAACCTGGCTATCTCCTTTGTCTTCTATCCTCCATGGTATTCCTAGGGGAAGTGTGGTGACACTTCTATTGAGCTTAGGGGTGATTTCTATGGAGAGGCCTCTTTCCATAACAGTGGCATGGATTCTAGTTAGTGGAATGAGGCAAAGAGAAAAATCTCGAGCCACCTCATCATCATACCCTCTAAATTTAAAAAAAAAAACCCATCCGATTATGTCTTGTGAATATTTCAAGCACTTGGGGGTGTTGTTGGATTCTCATAGTGTTGATGGGATCCCTCTTATTAAACCCTCTTTTCATCTTTGTTGGTAAAGTTTGAAAAGCTGAGAGGGTTGAGACAATTTTCAAATCCATAACCAAAACTAAAATGACTGTGTGTGTAGTTGCCCTACACAACTGCAAAATTTACTCAAACTTAGAGGATTTTTTGGTTCAATTACTTGTAAAGAGGGATGTAATTACAGAGCCTACCTCTTTATAGTGTTTGTAGTGGCCAACTCCCACGTTTTCCCCTCTGAAACTCCTCTTAGCCAATCCTATAGATAGTCTCTATGTATCCTATAGGAATTCCTGTGCAGTAAAACGATGGAGTTTTGCTTTTGGTAGGTCGCTTGGGTATGAGCGTGACCTGTGAGAGCAAGCTTTGAGGAACTGAATGCATGAATGCATGGGGATGATGATTATTTCCTCTTATGGTCATTCGAGGTGAGGTATTGTGCTACAATTAAAGGTACATTTACATTTTTGGACCATTGGTCCCCACTACCACCTCATCACTCCCCACTCCTCGTAATCATCTCCCACCATATGCATCCGTAGTTTTAACTACTCTTTTCCTTCTGCTTCTTTCTTTTTGAGATGATTGTTGCAACATGTGAGGGAACATTCTATTTTATCTTTGTTGACTAAGCAAAGGTAGCCAATTTAACTGGCCAACTTTTCACTTATAAAGCTACTTACTCGTAACTTCTACATTTTTTTACTACATGATGCATATGAGAGGGAGAGTAGGATACTTACCTGTGGTGCCAATACCTTGCTGCAGTTGTTGAAGACTAGAGGTTCTTGCTGTGTGTATGGTTTCATGCTATTTTTCTTCCCTTCTTGCTTCTTTTTGATGATCCCTTTTATTTGTGTAGTTACCTATTATTGAAGATGGTGGTGGTGTTGCTTCTTTGGAGCTCCTTTTGCTGTTGGATCATTATGCTAGAAGCTTGTTGCTGTTATGATTTGTGTTCTATAGGATAGGCTACTATAGGATGTCCTGTAGTTGATTTTCCCTAAGAAATATTAATCATACACTTTTTTGAGATGGTGACATGGATGGAGAGAAAGACTAAGAGTGTGGAGAACAAGGAATACTCAGGCAATGCTCCCTATTCCTCCCTATTTCCCTTCTTTTTGAAGACTGAAAAAAATATTTTTGAAACTGATTTTGTTTTTAAAGGTGAGTGTAATGGTGATGATGGTGGACAAGTTATGGTGATGGAATGATGAAAGGTCTACATTTTATTGGCATAGAAAGTCATTTATTTTCCTTAGGAATGCCTCCTGTAGGATTTCTAGGTCATTGTAATTCCTACAAGATTCATTAACAGGAAACAAAGACATAGAGTTTGTAGAATTCTTCTCATTATTGATATCTTCAGATGATTACAGACTCTATCTTCCCTTCGCACATAGCTGCAAGGGTCCGCAGCTATGGACTTCTACCCTAGGCCTTTTATCACTCAGCTACAGAGCCTCTATCTATCCGACAACTCGAAACTTAGACTTGTCTCCTTATCACTCAAGACTTCATCTACCACTTATTACTTAAAAACTACTTAGAGATTACTCACTTAGCTCTTTTTATATGATCCCATGGTTCGTAGACCATGGGTAAATATTTTTACAGTCGAATTTACTTTACAAAATAAGGGCATACAACCCTTTATGACTCACGTCACCTTTGCACTCTGCGACCACAAAATGCGGATACGTTACAACTTTATTACAAAATTCAACCCAAAACATGGGCTTTTAGCCCCAAAACTGTCCTTGGGGGATCTTGTTCCCAACAGGTCCCCAACACAAACATCGTGACTCACCCTTGAGTCACTTGGAAGGTGTAGAGATCTTAGCACAAAGAGCTCCAGCTCGACCCTTATGACCGCAACCTCGGCAGTGCACTGTGTGGACAACTGCTTCGCATCTTCAACCATCTACTCGTTCACTACTCTTGAATTGTTAGGCTGAAGTTTTTTCTAAGTTTCTTGCAAAATTACAAGCTTTCCTTCAATAGAGGTTGTCACCATGTAAGCCTCATCCAACCACGGCTTCAGTCATGCCTTCAACATTGCTTCCTTGTGCAGCACTGCATCCACCTGTTCCTTCAACTACTTGGCCTCCTGCATCTTTGCTAGTCTCTGTGTGAGTGCGACCATTCGCGATGTGCCTTTTACTTCATCACAATGTTGTTATAGCTTGCGTGCTTATGTTTGCAATCGTTGTACATTGGGGTTCTCTTGTAAGCTCATCAAGACCTCGAATGACTACTCTAATAGTTGCATGTAGTCTGCTACTGCACTGTCAACCGTGACTATTGCTTATGTGACAATGGTTGCCCACTACTCCTTTACATCTGGCTGGGTTGAAGGTTGGGCCTTCAACTATAACTCTGTGATATATAGGTTCAACTTTAACTAAGTCCTTTCCATTTTTGTATGAGCATTGCACAACCCAATTGCTAGCTTGCAGATGTGCAACTTGACTAGTTCTTACTCAAGAATGGCCAACTCTGGGACCATTCGACATGCCTCTTCGATGACCTGCATGATACGTTTGCTTTTTTTGGTTGCCTCGGTGCTCACTAAACACTTGTAGGGGCCAGTGCTCATCGGCCCTCAACTTTTCCATCACTCCATCTTGCAAGAGGTGGAGCGCTTCACTAGGGAGTGCTGTCAGATTCAATTGTACTCCCTTGAGGGCGTTGATAGTGGGGTTGTCAACTTCATTCTCTGTGGTCAGCACTCCATCAGGCAGCACTATCACGTTGGAGGCCTTTGCACACAACATCTTGGCAGCCTCTAAAGTGTCGATAGCAAGGCTGGTGGACACCGTGCCAGCCTGTGACCCACGGGTCTGCAGCTCTTGCAGGCTTGTCTGGATAGCCCCCAATATTATTTTCTGATGCTGCTCAAACTGTTGTAGGGCCTCCGCAGTGACATCTCGCACCATGTCACCGATGTCGTACAAATCACCCTCTGTGAGGGTGATTGGGTCTAGTGATCTCTTAGTAACCTTGGATTTCTTCCTGGACCCGCCTTTCTCTTACTCCCTCATATACTTGATGCGGTCGGACCTTGCCTATGAGTCCACGCCATGCTATTCTGTCTTCTTATCCATCTCCTCCTCTGACGCAGGTGAAGGTGACCTGATGCCTTTTCCAGAGCCTTTCTTTGTTCCACCCATTTACTTCTCTATCTGCTGAGTGGAATTATGCTTCACCTTGGCCTTCTCGACGACCTCCTACTTTCTCTTTTCCACTGGCTGCATCATCTTGAGCTTGGCCTCCTCCTTCTTTTCTTGCATGGCAAACTTGCTCCCTCCCACTGCCAAGTTTGCTGTAGTGTGCCACTATGTTTGCCATGCATCAAGTACTACATCAATGATTTCATTCGTTGCCAGGTAAGGAAAGTGATAACATTTTTTTGTAGGGTCCTTCCATGCCCTTATGGCCACATGGTGAAAGTAGGATTTAAACTCTACATAGCCCTATAGGTTGGCAAACATTGTAGGTGACAATCATGGTTTGTGAATGATGGCCTTGCAGATGTTCATCTCCATCAAGATCCAAAATATATTGTTGTCCTTGATGTGATGTGCGTCCTTGGTTGCCCACAACAAAGAATACTTCAGTGCTTCTGGTAGTTTTGGTATGACTGAAGGGAATTGGTTGTCCTCTAGTAGCTCCCATGCTACTAGCACAATAGACAGCAAGATCCATGTGTAGTGGAATATCTTGCTAAGCTCTTATGCTTCGGATCAGTTCGCAAGGAACACACCGCAAGGATAGTCTACCTAATTGAACAGAACTCCTTCGGTGCAGTGGGCTCCTAGCATGATAACAGGTGCCAACACCTCATCGGCATGACACTTCTTCATCACCTTCCCTGCTAAACTCTATGTAGCCACCTTTATAGCAGGGTCACAGATGCTGGATATGGCATATCCATGTGGCTTCTTTACCAACTTAAACTTCTCATTCATGGCCTCTGCGAGGGCCTGCTCACCACCGTTTCTACCAATATCATGGCCATATTTTCTCCTGTATAGGGCAACCGCGTCATGCTGTGGATCAACTTGTCAATGATGGGTATTGGATCCTCTAGCCATAGACACCCATCATGCACCAAGCACAGTAACTACTTGATGACCAAGACTATAATCAGCGTGCGGTTGTAGTGTGACACCTATAGCAAGTTGAGAAAACCTACCTTGTCTACTCCTCTAAGCCACCGCTGTCATCCAATGTAGTCACTCCAGTGGTTGTATCGATAATGTGGTACATCAATTGCCTAGACACCAAGTGTGGGAAATTCTCATGGTTGACCAAGTCATAGTCTTTAAGTTTTAACAAAGGAACCTACCCTAAGCATGCTCCTTCAAAAAGAATTCCATCCAGTAGTAGAGGGATTTGCAAGGAAACCTTACTCTCATCTATATCTTTCGGCACCTTGGTATTGCCCTTGTGCGGAGGGACATAGGAAACCGAGTGATAGGGTGAGAACCCTGCGCTTCAAACTTCCTCCACGTCTATTCTCACATCCTCCTCATCCATCGGGATGTCTTCAATTTCTTCCTACTTTGGCTCCAGATTGATGGCTCTGCCCTTTTCCTGTGTGGTAGGCTTCGGTGGGTTTCTTCTGAGCGATGCATGCACCAATATCGCAAGCTACTTTCCCTTTTTATCCTTCGTTCCCTCCTTGGTTGGGCTCAGCTTTGGTCTCAGTGTCCTAGGTGATTTGGGGACTTCAGCTAACACTTCGGCAATCACGGGAGCATCTTCTTCGGCCTCCATGTTAATTTACGATACCAACTCCTCTACTTCGGTATCTATAGCTTATGTGGGCACCAACATGATTTTCTGTAAGAACTCCTCTGTCTCCTTTGGCAATGTCTCAAATACTAAACTGGCTATCAGAACTTTGAAGTATTCGTTGTTCATGCGTGCCTAAGATCTCAACAAATCATTTCTCAAAATGCCGAGTGTTTTTCATCGGGCAGCCACCCATAATTTGTAGGTTGTTTTGAATTGAAATCTGACCGTTCCCCCCAAATTCAGTTCATTAATGCTAGATTGGCAGTAGGTTTTCAAGGATCTAGCCCATAAATTTCGTCTTAAATGTCAGTTTCCCACTCCATTTGGCTACATTTCTACCGTCAAATCATGAACAATGACTTTAACAGTCACTTTCCAGCTGACTTGCACAATTTCTCCCTTGGTAGTGCAGCATCCTCCGTGCTGCCGCGAACCCTGTTACACTTCCCTGCCTTGCACAATCCCCCAATCAAGTAGCTCCCCAACTCGATTAGTGTAGTTTATAGTCTCGCACCGCCTTTCAGCTACCTGAAGTGCTAGGATTGTGCTACCTTCATGTAGTCACATGGCCGAACCACTAGCGTATGGCTTCAGGCAACTGCCATTCACCTTTCCTAGGAAGGGATCTCCATTCAATTTGACCAACTGAACCGCTCCTTCATCGATAATCTCCTTATTAAAATAGGGCCCTAACCAGTGCATTCTGAATTTCCCTTGAAATTTATCAAACTTGCTATCATATAACACAACTAGGTCATTTACCTTGAAGGTGTGCATCTTAATATGTCAATCATGCCATGCTTTTTCTTGCTGCTTCTGGACCTGTTGGTGAAATCCAACTAGAAATATTTCTTCCTTAAGCTCAGTCAGCTATGCAAGCCTCTCTTCCAAGGCTCTGTGATCTTTCATACCTATGAGTGTTGTTATCTGTAGAGTAGGAAAAATGTATTCCATGGGAATCACTGCTTCAACGCCATATACAAACCTAAAGGGTGTTTCTCCAATTAATTTCTTACATGTCATCCGATAGGCCCATAGTATCATCGATATTGGTAGGTCCCAATCTCTTCACTGATCGTTTCAAACCTTCGTCAGCACATTTTCCAGCACTTTATTGAATGCTTCCACTGTCCTGTTAGACTACGGGTGATAAAGTTTGCTCTTCTGGTGATAGACCTGAAATTCCTCCATCACCACGCTAATTGTCTGATTCAGAAAGTGTGTACCACAATCACTCATCAAATCTTTGGACACCCAAAGCACGTCAGTACATACTCAAAGAGGAACTTTGTAGCAGTCACACCTATGCAGTCCTTCACATGCTATGCCTCAACCCATCAAGTCAGATACTCCATTGTGGTGATAATGTGCCTTGCTCCCATCTTCTCCCCTTGGGGCTGAATGGGCCCCAAAAAATATATTGCCCATTTTTCATAGGGTTGTAACGTCATCTGTGGATTCAGAGATAGCTCATCCCTCCATGATGGCCTACTAGTCCTTTGACACACATCACACACATTGAAGTAAGATTTTGAATCCTGATGAGGGGTTGGCTACCACAACCCTACACGTAGAATCTAGTGTGCAGTCGCTTTTCCTACATAATGTCCTTCTGCATTGCCCCCATGAGTGTCCACCAGGATACTACTCCTTTCAAACTCTGTTACATATCGTTGCAATATTTCATCAGACCCCATTTTGTATAGATGCCCAACAATGAAAAACATTTGTTGTGTGCACCACTAAATCCTTCTACTATTCAGCGATGTAACCTTCCGGGGTATTTCCTATCATTAGGGAGTGTATGATATCCTCAAAATGGCCATCCGCGACAAGCACTACAAATAGTTGTGCGTCATGCAATCCCTCCTCCAAATTAGTGGGTTCTTCCCATATTTTGATGTGTGACAAATGGTTTTGTCCCGCGTTTAGTCATCCAGGCTTCACAATAAATTCAAAATCATACTCCTGGAACAATAACAACCACCTACAAACTCTCACCCCCAACACAGTCTTATCGACCAGGTACTTCAACATGGAATGATCTGTATACATCTTGAAATGGTCACCCAACAGGCAATGTATAAACTTCTGGAGTGCGTATACCATGGCTAATCCTTTTTGTAGAATATCCCATTCACATGTACCATGTTGGAGCTCTATTTCTTAGTACCAGTTCATCAGGATGACATCCAGGGTATGACAAAACAAGTGCACCCTTTCAAGTTGGGGCTTATCTCCATAAGCCTGAGCCCATTTGGCCAATTGTGCACGTGGATCATCCTGCCCATCATACTTCTCTATCATTCATACCTCCAGCTTCCCAAAGCATGTTCTCATCATCCTCCTACCTTCACGCCAATCATCAAAGCTACCCTTGTGGGCATAGCACACAGTGCCTAGTCTAAAGCCTGGAAGCACTGCTTCTCTGGTACCTCCATTTCAAATGCATCCAGAAATATATCTAAATCGTTCAAGCCTTCATAAGTGGGCAGATTTCTTACCTCTAACGACACACAACGTAGCGACTGGTTCATCATGTTATAACTCAACATCGTTACTTCATGTAACTGATTCTGCCATTGCTCTAATTCTTCATCAGAATCCAAGGTGCAAGAACTCTCATGATAACATGTAATTCATCCATTCGCTATTCGATTCACCCAATATTGGTATCGCACTGTTATCTAATAGATATAGTCCATATCATCAGCACTCTCATAATCATGGATTGGTTCAATATAACATGATCTTTCAACAGGATCTAGAGGTACTATTACGTGGAGTGATTTCTTCTCAAATATCATCTTTCACTTCTTTATGTTGATTACCCAATCCATATGAGTAGCCCAATCAATGCAAAGGAGTGCAGGGTAGTGGTTTCTATCATCCACAATTTCTATTACTTCAAAGTTAGCCAGCGTGCTTGTGCCTTCAATATCTATAATCACCCCTTGCAGCCTCCCCATGGGGATGATCTTCTGCTAATTTTCCATCCTTATTTGAATCAGAGACCACTGTAGCATTGGTCTTCCCATCCACTCGAAAGTCTACTTTGGTAAGATGTTCATGTTTTACCCTAGATCCAAAATAACCTGATCCATTTCATATTCTCCTATCTGCATGGTCAACCTCATCTCTCGTCTGGTTCTTGTTTTATGTTTACCAATCTTTCGTACCATGCACGGTTCACCCGAAGTGTTTCTGCTGCATCTATTTATAAGCTCCTGTAATCACTTTGGTGGCCCCAATATTGCAGCAATGATGTTACAACTCCTGGGATTCCCTTCTTTACTTTTATTAACCTGGCAATTCGTAACAAACTTGGAACCGATGGTGCTGTATGCACAAGTACTAGCTCTTACTGCAGGCTGTCACTTGATCAGCTGGCACAAGTTCGCTAGGAGCTCAAGCCAACTTCCATGAGTTCTTAGAAGAAGATTTTAACTGTGATGGAAGAAATCTAACTCAAAAGAGGCTATTTTACTTGTAGAAAGAGGATGAAAGCTGAATGGAAATGCAAACCCCAACAAACCTTAGTTTTACCCACTAACCCTATTTTTGTAAGAAAAAGAGATGAAACTACTGAAATGGATGCCACGGAATATCTTCAAGGTAAAATGCATGTACTTAAGCTATTTTCTGAAGGAAAATGTGGAAGAACCATCTTTCTGTACTTTTGAGCAATTTTATGTAGAATTATTATGGTTGTGTTTTAACTATTTGACTATGTAGATGTTTGGTGGAAAAAGGAGATGGAGTTGGCTATTGCAGATGATGAGGAAGGTGTGGAGAGGACCTAAGGAGTTCCTAGCACCCTTCTGGAGAATTCCATTGTGAACATATTTTGGAAAATGGCTCAGATGAACTTCTATAGGAGGTCTACAAGGGATCTACAGGAAGTTCTACAAGAAGAGGCCGAAAGTGATTTTTGAAGGTTTGGAGGAGGAAAAATGGTGGGAAACAGGAAAGGAAGGTTGGGTGATGGTGTTAGAGGGTCTAGCACTCTGTCAATGGAGATCAAACATGAAGGTGGTGGTTGGATTGGTTGAAAGGATAAGAAAGCAATTTTGCACAAAAACGTAGAAATTAGGGTTGTTTGGGAAATTGTGGCGAATGAGTGGAGAAAACCTTGAGAAATGGACTGTAGCATGTTAGGTGATGAAAGGATGATAAGCTGGGATGGTATTCGAGTGAGCTTCACACCTGCTTCTAAAAACTAAATCAAGGAGAACTAAAAAATAGAGTTTTACCTATTTTAACCTAATTCTGCCCTAAAAACCAAAAAAGTGTTGAACATAATTTTATAGACAGGAAATGATGCAAGAAAGCTATGAAAATTGAACGAGGAAAATCCAAGGATATAAATACAACTGATATCAACTTCTCCAACTCGAATTCACACACTAACAATTGCATTGGAAAACGAAAACAATGTTTTGGTGACAACAAGAGTGCTTTGGTATCAATTCATGGTCCCAAGGAGGGAGAAAGGAAATCAAAGCTTTCTTGGTAGCCTTTTTGTGGATCTTCTTCTATTATTGTAGCAAACTAACTAATCAACCTGAAGAAAGAGCAACTATTGTAATCATCAAAAACAACCTAGTTAATAAAGTAAGATTTAATCTAAACAACAGAAACTATTTCATGAATGCAAGGAAAACACATATAAATATAAGAAGGAGGTATTGAGCACTTGGGTTGGGCCCAAACCCAAGAGCTACAGTCCCCTTAGAAATATCAGTCCTTGTTCAAGGCTGAATTCATCTTCATTGATCAAAAAATAATAGTCATGTCACAAAACTGTTTACAAAAAGAGCTTGAAAATGAGCTGAATGTAGAGCTGCACTAAAGTGCGGAAATAGACTATTCAATAGCTAACCTATTGAGGCCTGAGGCCTTCTTATTTATACAAATTGAGGACTCCCAATAGTCCTCCTCAACTTTAGGAAATCGGCTGCCAAAACTTGTAGATAACAGCAACTTCACTAGACCTAATCGACTCCCCTTGTGATTATCGATGTGGCGGCCTTTGAACTCTGAGCTGTTGGCGGAGAACTCGAGGAAGAACTCATTAATGCAGGAGACACCCTTTCTATAAGTTCTTCGCTTGGTTTCTTCTAGTTTTCGCTATCAATCTGCTCATAAATGCTTGGTCTTGGTCCAAAAATCTACAATAAAAATTTATTAGACTTTGTGGTAAAATGACTATCCCCATTCACTTGATTAACATAAATATATTGAAAAACATGCACAAAAATATGGAGAATGGTGGATTAAATTGAAATAATAGGAAAAATGAGCCCATATAGTTTCCCATTTCTGGGGCTCATCATCACCCCCCCTGGTGAATGGGTTTCTCATCCTCTGAGCAACTAATCCAGTTCTTCATCCTCGATGGCCTTAACTGCTTCCCTGACATCCCATGCTTTTGAGGTGATGTCTTCTTCCATGTCATGAAAACCTTCCTTTTCGTCTACTTCCTCCTACTACTGTTGTTCTTCTTCTTCCTTAACCCCTTCCAGTAGTCCTAAGAGTAGTGGAGGACTGAACTTGAGGCCAATCCAGTTGGGTTTCAGGTTTTGCATTGACTGTTTATAAAGTGGCACTCTTTCCAAAGCCTCTCTCATTCTGGTTGGGGAGTGATACTCCCTGATCTTTAAACTGTAGGATAATGTATTCCATCTCCTCATACAAGCATGAAAACAATCATCACCAAATAATCTTTCCATGTCCTCAAAATGGGCGATGGATTGTGCTTGCCTTTTGACATAATCTAGGAGAACTTAACGGTTGTTGGCAAGGTGTTAATGAGCATATATTAGAGCTGAGGGGTCCTTTGGTTCTACCTTGATTAGCAGGTACTCATTCAGTTCTTTGGCCATGATCTACTGAACTTCTATTGCTCGTTTTTCCTCATGGCTCATCCACAAAGCCATAACCATGAGATGTACATCTCCTAATGTAGCATTGGGGTCCCAAAAGCTCATATCAGGGAGTGCCATATTATGTAAGTAAAACTCTGCTAATTTGGCCTTGTCCTCAGCTCAACTAGTAGCATATAGATACATAAACTGGCTATAATATTGGAAATGGATTGTGCCCCTTTGGGCCAAGGTTTTGATTTGAAACTGGAGCCATTAGTCTTTAAGATATAATGCATAAGATCTGGCTGGTTGTCTACATTGCAAGGCTTCCATTACCCAGCTGGCCATGTAGGCTATATGGGATTCGCTCTCCTGCAACTGCTGTTTCAGCTTCAGTATTTCAACTGCTAGCTAAGGCTCCCTCTCTTGCTACTATTTTATCATTATTTCCACATCAGGGTGTGTCTCTTCCCTTGGCTAATGTTCTTGTGTTTTTTCCTGTCCTGCTAGAGGATCTTCCTATAGGTGTCACTCTACAGAAACTTGTGTTATGTCTGCCCTTTGAGTTTTTTGTTGCTGTAACTGCTTTTTCAACAATGTGTTTTCCTCCTGTAGCTGGGATTTTTTAATGCTTTAAGTGTGTATCATCATTGCCAAATCCCTTCTTAATACTTTCAGTTGTTCTTCCATGTGGCTTATATCTACAACTCCCTTGGATTTAGCAATTTTCATCCAAGTGTGTGTTATAATTCTTTCTTGCGCTAATTCAAAGAAAAGTGGTATATTGAATTTATGTGGGATGATCTTCTCACCATCTAGCAAGTTGTAATATGAGCCCAAATTAGGCTGAGGGCTTGGTTCAGGTATCTCCTCGGTCTTGTCTTCTTCATGTGACTATTTCACTACCTCCTCTTCCATTTTTCCGTCTTCTTTAGCTTGGAGAGTGTTTCCTGTATAGAGGTCTTAGCTTCCTGTAGAATTGTGTTGGTGTCCATCAGTTTGATTCTTTCCTTCTAAGTGGAAGTTTTGGGACTTCCTCTCTCATAAGTGATAGATATCTTAGAGGAGGATTGCTCCTTTTTCTCAGTAAGGGCATCTTCAATTATTATAGGTTCTTTTGATGCTGGCTAGGGCTTTCCCACCTTTATCCTGGTGCTCCTTCTAGCTTTAAAGTACATGGATGTTGCTCTTTCTCTTTTTCCTTTTTGTTTCATTGGAGTGCTTAAGGCAACCAACATAGCTGCTGCTTCTTTCGCAAATGTCTCAGGGGATGTTTCTTCCTGCTACTTCTCCCCTTCATCTTCTGATGTATTTTCCGTGCCTGCTGTTTCTGCTATTTCTCGCAATGGTTTCTCTTTTTCTTTCCAAGTACCTGTCTTGCTTGTGGCAGTCCTCTTTTGGACTTTCTTAGTCTTTTTCTTCTCACTCTTGTTCTTTTCCTTTTCTCTATCTTTGGGGTGGTCTTCTCTTCTGTTGTGGGTTTTTCAAGTTTCTCTTTTGCTTCCTATTCCTCCTCTATTTGAATATGTGGTGTCTCCTCATGCATTTCTTCCTCAATTTCCTCTTCCTCTTCCTTACTGATAGATGGGCTGATATCCTTAGCCAAGGTTTTGATATCATCATCTCTGGACATATTTCTGAAAATGTCCCAAGCTATGGGAATGGTATAGGTATGTAAGGCATCTTCTACCAACAGTTTGATGAGCCCATTGTGGGCCAGCTGGTCTGGGACTCCTGCATTTAGCTTGGCACTACATTCTATTTGAGAATGGAGGAGGAAATATGGGAGACTCAGCTTTTTAACTGGAGGCAGGTCCATCCCATACCTCAACTCATGTAGTAACCTAAAGTGTAACCTAAACAATGTTGAACCTTCCTTCACAAGTGATATATTTCATTATTTGGTAGCTGACTTCATTTCATGAAGGAGGTATGCTTGTCCTTCTAATCTCGTTTCTATCCTCTATAGGATCCTCCCTGGGTTGAAAAAATGTCTTCTTGGCCACCTGTCCCAATGCTTTCTCCTCCTTGCTCCAAGGGACCCCAGGTGGAAGGCCTACAATTTGACTGATAAAATTAGGGGTGAGTTCTAGGGACAGACCCCTAAAACTGACTGTGACATGTGTTTTCGAATGGTGTTTTAAAGCCATAAAAATTTCTTTAGTTACCTCATCATCATATCGATGTACTCTTTCAAAGAAAATCATCCTATTAGCCCTAGTGAAGAGGGCCACCACCTCAGGATGCTCATGTAGTTGGTTGGAGTTCAGAGGCTCCTTCCTCATAAACCCTCCTGGCATGGTGCTAAGTAGGTTTTGACGTGCTTAAGTCAGGAAAAAAAATAGCAATTCCAAAGAAAGTTAGAGACAGAGGGACAACTGAGTTTTGTTTCTTTTCTTGAGTTGTAGGAGGAATTTCAGTGTGCTCCTTCTCAAAAAACCAAATTGCAATATTTCCCTTGGTTCAAACTGTTCTTACCCTAGATTTGATTTTCTTCTTGTGGAGAAAAAATATATTTTTTTTACAGAAAAGAGGATAAATAACATAGGTTTTTTTCAGAGAATAGACAGATATGCAATTTCAGTTTTTCTTTTTTCCACACAGGTTGGTTTCTATGATTTCAAGTGTTTCCTTTACAACAAAATATGAAAAGGAAGAAGATAGACTTCGAATGCAAAGAAAAAAACAGAGAACTGTGTAGAACTCATGGAAAATATCCAGACAGACTTTCAAACTTTTTTCTCCTTTTTACCAATCCAATTCTGTGTTTTTAACCCAGTATCTTATACAAATAAGTCCTATGCAGGGAGTTTTCCTGAGCCTACCTTGTTTTCAGCTTGAATTCTCATAAAAATACCAGGTTTTCCTTTTGTTGGCTACTCTCTTCCTTTCCTGTAGAAATTATTCGACTTCTTGTAGAATACAGCAGGGCTCCTGTAGAGCCTGATAAGCAATAGGGTTTTGAAAAAACTGATAGAAAACTAGTGGAGAATGACTGGTTTGCTAGTCTGAAGGTGGTAGACAAACGCTGCAGTCAAGAGCTTCGTAACATGCAAATGAACCAAAAGGGTGATGAAGGCTTGGAGTGCATTGTACTTAATTGTTGGCACAACCCGTAGTGATGAGATGAGGTGGCTAGATGGGTACATTATCCCCATCCGGACCGTTGGTCTGATGCCAGTGTCATTATAGTTCCTCGCGTTGCCTGACTGCCATCACCTCCCTTACTCTCATTATTCACCACCACCACTACCAGTTTCAAATGCCTTCTTCTCGAGTTGAGATGCCACATGTGCTGGCTATGTATCTAATTATCAGTTTGAATTTGGACATGGCTCAGCTGAATTCTGTGAAGGGGTGTGAACTGAATGAGGGTGGCCAGTTAACTGGCCACTGATTCCATGTAATTGACCATTCCATAGTTCATGCAATTTTGAAATATTATTCCTTTGTTTCCCTGTTGCAGTTGTTGCTTGTGCTCTGCATGCTCAGCCTCGATGTTTTCGATGATATCCCATTAAATCATTGCTCTTCATATGTCCTGCTGCGTTGACCCTGTCTGTGTAGTATCTTTCTCAAAGGGATCAACTACTACATGAATCGTGTAGGATTTCCTGTAGCTAATTCTCCTCTTGAAATTCAAGCTAATATGTGAGTAGGGCTAAAACTACTGAAGGAGGTCTCAACTAAGAAGAAATCATAGCTAGAGGGTATCAGGTAGGGATGAGTGAAACTGATGCTACCTTGATTTGTCATTTTTTCTTTTTTTCTGTGTGTTTGCAGGAGGAGAGAAATAGAATATCATGAATGTGGTTATGCAGGGACAAAAATGAGTGGAGAGGTCAGTATACAGGGATGGAATGGCAAAATGGGAAGATGGATGGTGGTAAAGATGTTCACAGTGCTGCCAGATGAATTTCCAACGTTCGTGTTCTGTTTTAAAAAGGATTTTGGCCTTCCCGAAATTTCTACAGGATCCTCCCATAGAAAACACAGAGTTTCATGTAGGATGCAAAATTTCAGAACAAATGAGGCCAAAAACTTAGGAAAGGATAGTAGTGATGGTGTGATGGGTTGTGAAAGGTGCATGCAGCCTGTCATGTCCTTTCCTCTTGTGTAACCTCCTACAACGACCTTCCTACAACCTGCAACTTATTCAAAAGAAGTTAGGTTTTCTTCTTTTTCTTCTTTTCTCTTTCTTTTTTTTGAGATAGTTGAGGCGCCTCCAAGAGGTTTTCACCCTTACTACCTACCCTGGGTGCCTCCAAGAGGTTTTCACCCAGGAATCTTTTATTCCATTTTTTTCTCTGTTTTTTCTATTTTTTATGTTTTTTTTTTTTCTCAAGGTTTGGGTGGAGTGGAGATAGGGACCTTCTCCACTACCAGCACTGATCTACCCAGAGTTTCAAAGAACTCTTGTTTAGAAAGGGGCTTCCTGTAGATTTTCAATCGATGCCCATTAACGATCATGGGGATGGCTCCTTCATCGATGGTCCAGATAAGGACTAAACCATTTTCATTGCATTTTTCCACTGTATATGGTCCCAGCCATCTGGTTCTCAGCTTGCCCTTGAAATCATTGTACGTTGAGTCATATAGCAGCACCCAATCTCCCAGCTGAAATTTTTTCTCTCTGAGGTGTTGGTCATGCCATATTTTCCTTTGAAGCTAGACTACCTCTGAGTGGAGAAGGGCCTACATCCTCTATTCATCTAATCCATTTAGCTAAAGCAATCTTTGTTTTTGTTCATGGTTGAGGTCTAGGTCCAGCTGAGCTGCTAGTTTTAATGTGTTATATTCAAATTCTATGGACAGTAAAGACTTCTTCCCATAAACCAGTTCATATGGTGTGAACCCTGTGGTAGTTTTCCAAGTAGTGTTATAGGCCCACGTGGCCTCAACCAATTGCTCTGCCCAATATTTTTTGCTGCTTCTCACCACCTTAGTCAAAATCTCCTTCCAAGCTCTGTTAGTGACTTCCACCTTTCCATTTGCTTGGGGGTGATAAGGGGTGGAAGTTCTGTGCTTAATATTGTGGTGTGTGAGTAGGTCTTAAACTAAAGTAGAGGTAAACTGACTCCCTTTAATTGCCTTTGTTTCTGTGCACTTTGTCGGGTAGTCTGTGCACACAATGGTGAAAGATTTCTGTTTTGGAGGGTTGATAGGGCCTACAAATTCCATGCCCCACTTCTCAAATGGCTCGAAAGTCACTTGAGGTTGTAAGGACATCTCATCCCTTGAAATCGGTTTCCCCATCCTTTGACATCGGTCACACTAGCTGATGTATCTCCTGGCAACTTAATGGAGAGTGTGCCAATAGTAACCTGCCTGCAAAATCTTGAAAGCAATCCTTTTTGCTACAAAGTGGCCCCCACAAGGTCCATCATGATAGGTTAAGAGGATGTCAAAGACTTACTCCTCCCTGACACATTGGCTCAAAATCTGATTTGGGCCAAGTTTGAACAAGTTGCCCCCAATCCAAGTGAATGGGGCACTTTTCCTCACAATCTTACTCTTCTCTTTTAAGGACAGGTGTGGCAGAAACTGTGCTGAAACCAAGTAATTTGATATATCAGCAAACCATGGAGAGAGTACTGAAATAGTAAATAAGTGTTCATCGGGCATTTGATCATCCACCATTCCTTCTTCACCTGCAAGCAGATCTAGTCTAGACAAAAAATCAACAACAACATTTTCCTTATTAGACTTATCAACAATAGTAAAATCAAATTGCCACAACAAAAGTAACCATCTAATGATATGAGAATTTACATCCGGTTTATTCATCAAATACCTAATTGCAGCATGGTTAGCCTGTACGAATGTTTGATAACCAATGATTTAGTGTCTGAACTTGTTTACAGAATGTACTATAGGTAGGATCTCGTTTTCGGTTACCGTGTAGTTTTATTCTGCCCGGGACAAGTTTTTATTGATAAAGTATATGGCATATTCTAGCCTCTCTTCAACTTGTCCTAGGGCTGCTCCTATAGTGTTGTTCGAGGAATCTGTGTGAATGTGGAAAGGTAGGGCCCAGTTTGGACCTCTCAAGATGGGGGCAGTTACCAGCATACTTTTCGAGACATCCAGAGCCTCTTGATAGTTGTCAGTCCATATAAACTCAACATCTTTCCCCAAAAGACCAAACAATGGAGAGGCTAGCTTGCTAAAATCCTTAATGAATCTTCTATAATACCCTGCTAAACCTAGAAAACTCTGAACATCTCTTACATTTTGAGGAGGTGAGACCCTTTGGATAATAGCAATCTTATTGGGATCCACCTGTAATCCTTGCTAAGAAATTGTATGACCTAGCACGGTCCCTTCATTCATTAGGAATTCACATTTTTTAGGACTGAAGAATAGGTTCATTTTAATACACTTGGCTAAAACTTTTATAACGTTAGTCAATTCTTCTTGCAAGTTGGAGCCATAAGGGGTGAAGTCATCCATATAGATTTATATTGAATCATGAACTAGCACATCAAATATGCTTAGTACTGCTCTCTGGAAAGTGGCAGGAGCATTGCACAACCCAAAGGGAAGGACCTGGTAGGCAAAGATACCCCATGGACAAGTGAAAGTGGTCTTATCGTAGTCTTCCAGGCTGATTTGGATCTAGTTGTACCTGCTAAACCCATCTAAGAAAGAGAAAAATTTCTTCCCTGCCAATCCATCTAACACTTGACCTATTAAAGGCAAAGGGAAATGGTCCTTCTTGGTGGCTTTGTTTAGTTCCTAATAATCTACATAGACTCTCCACTTCCCATTTTTCTTTGGCACTAGCACCAAAGGAGAAACCCATTCACTGTCAAAGATGGGGTATATGAATCCTGCATCCAGCAACTTTCGCAGTTCTTCTTTGACAATGTCCTTGAGGGCTAGATTCATCCTCCTTTGAGGCTACCTAACTGGCTTACAATCTTCCTTAATGTAAATGTGATGAGTACAGACAGAAGGTTTGACTCCCTTCATCTCCTTATAACTCCAAGCAAAAGCATCCAAGTGATTCTTCAATAAGCTACACATCTCTTTCTCCTGAGAGTTGGATAGGGCTAAGTTGATCCTCAACATTCTTTCTGGGCCAAATTCCACATTCTTAACTCAGAGAGAGGTTAGATTAGCCACACAGAGATCAATTGAAGCATTGGCTTGGGTTTCTTCCACCAACTCTTCTAATGGAAATTCATTGGGGGGTGGATTCTAGATCAAGTTTTCAATAAGTTCCTCCTTGGTTTGAGGACCCCTGATGGTAGTTTCTACTATACACAATCGTGTGGAGTAGACCTCATCCTCGCCTTCCTCCTCCAACCAGAGGGGTAAATCATCTTCCAGTAGAGGTTGGGTAGGAGGATAGAGGACTAGTTGCTTGGACATATGCCCATTCTTGATTGTCATGTTCCTAGCTTGGCAGCTGATGTAGGCATCTGCCGTAGCCAACGAAGGTCTCCCCACGATGAGAGGATACCTAGTGAGATTTTCCTTTGGTTGGAGAACCAAGAAATCAGTGGGCTACTCCCAAGAATCAATAGAGACCATGAAATCTTCCATAATCCCCTCGGGGGTCACGGTGGAGCGGTCTACTAACTGTAGTATTATTTAGGTGTTTTTTAGGGAACCCTGAAGGTTGAGCTTGAGCATAGTGTCCCTGGTCATCACATTAATGGTAGCCCCTAGATCAATCACGGTATGGGGGATTATGGTGCCATTGATGTGGACATTGAGTATTGGACTCTGAGGGTCTAGATATTTTGGACAAATTACTTGCCCCAACATCAGATCAGATAGTTGTCCTATGACATTAATAGTTGGGGCATCTCTCCTTCACCTACCTGGGTGTTTAAAGCACTTCTCCTTGATCAATTTATTGTATATGGGCACATCCTTTATGGTTTGGAGAAGGGGTATTTTTACACATTACTATTTCAATTCTCCTAGAAGTTTAATTTCTTCTGGGGTTGGTTGTGTGGTTCCAGTTAGTCTCTCAGGAAAGGGTGGAATGGATTTTGGTTCACTTTCTTTCTTCTCTTCTTCATACTCCTTAGGAGGAGGTTGGCTATCTAGGAAGACCTTCCCAGATCATAGGTTGATCTCCTAAATCTCCACAACATAGGTAGGGCATGTTCTTTCTCCAGTATATACCTACTGGGCCTATCTGTTATTAGGGTTCAGGTTCGGTTGAGCAGGTATTTAGGGTTGTCTTGGAGGAGCAGGAGGTAATGGTTATGGTTGAGCAGGTGCTGGAGGTAAAAGAGGAGGAGGAGATTTGTATTGGGGCCTCCACCCCTGATGAGGTGCATTCCACTAAGGTTGTGGCTGAACGTGAGAATGAAACAAATGAGCAGCAGGTTGAGTATGGTATTTGGATGGATATGACCAAGAAGGGGGTGCAGACCAAGAAGGATGAAAAAGGGGACCACAAGAAGGTATGTGAGTGGATTGATTGGGGTTGTAATAGGTCTGGGATGTCCCTTGCATTCCCTGCTAGTAAGGTCTAGGTCCATGTGGCCTCCTTTGATTCATGAAGTAGAGTGGTTCAGTGGCCACTTCAACCCCTTGGTACATAGCTTTAAATCTGGGTAAGGATGAACACTAATTGGTAGGATGGTCTGCTTCACAAACAAAACACACTTCTATAGAGTGCAATGGACATTCGTTCCTAGGATTCTTTCTCGTGCATCAGGGAAAAAAGATGGCCAAAGCCCTCTCAGCTTCCTCTTGCTTATTTTGTATTTGCAAGGTATCCATTTTCATGGAAATGGTCTGTCTCATATCGCTTTTGAAATCTTCCATCTGATTTGAAAACTTGTTTTTGGATAAGGGTCCACTGGCTAAAATTTGACTTCCCCTACCTCTTTTTCTGGCTACCCTAGAATAGTTTCTAAACACAGTCTTTATGTCATCATAAGGTAGCTGGTAGATGTCTCCCCCAGCCAGCAAATGGAGGGTATCTAGAAGGTCTTTAGGGACTCCTCAGAGAAAAACCAACTTAGAGATTCGGGGTCAAGTGTGCACTTGGCCCTTTTATAACTAAGTTGAAACCTCTCTTCATAGTCTTCTAAGGATTCATCACTTCCTATGGTCATCTGAAAGATTTCTTCCTTTGTTTCCTTTGACCTATAGTAATCTAGGTATTTGTTATTAAAGGCTTGCTGCATCTATGGCCAAGTTGTGATACTCTTAGCAGGTAGCCCCATAAACCAACGTAGTGCTACATCCTCGAGGGTAGAGAGAAAAAGTTTCAAATTTTTCTCATCTTCTACATAGTCATAAGTTCGACAAAGGACATCAAACTCAAACAAGAAGGTATCAGGGTCTTTCGTAGTCAATACATGGAAGTGAGGTAGGGCTGAGGGACTTATGTTTTTCATCTTTGTGTCCCCGTTAGTCTCTTGAATAGGAAATGTGCCTTCAATTCTCTCCCCATTTTCTATATCATTTTTGTTTTTAGCCATGGTCTCAAGAGAAATGTTTTCTTGCTCTTCTTCTATTATAGGATCTTCGTATATCTCTGGAGGTTCACCTACAAGTTCTTCTAGATCACTGCCACCAAAGAAGAGAGAGGGGTGACTTAGTGATGTGTTGGGGGTGTTCGGTAGGAATTTTCCTTAATTGTCTCTATTCCTATGAGGCATGAAAGAGAATCTCTTTTTTGGATTTTCGTCGCTCTTTTTTTGCTTGTACCTACAAAAACTTGAAATGGATTGAACAACAAATTGCAACTAACTAAAATAAACCTTGCTGAAATGAAAATTGTAGAATTGAAATGAAAGTAGGAGATATATAATCTACTTTTGCTGAAATGAAATTGCGGAATTGAAATGAAAGCAGGAAATGTCTAATTTACGCTTGCTGAAATGAAATTGTAGAATTGAAATGAAAGCAGGAAATGACTAATTTATGCTTGCTGAAATGAAATTGCAGAATTGAAATGAAAGAAGGAAATGTATAATCTACACTTGCTTTAAATGAAATGAAAACAAGAAATGTCTAATCTACTTTTTCAGAAATGAAATTGCAGAATGAAAATGAAACAACTACTCTACTTTTGCTTAAATAAACTACTTAGCAAAATGTTGCAGTAGAAAATAGAAGAAAGGCAGTAATTACAAATACTCTGACGCTTCCTCGGCAACGACACCAAAAATATGGTGGGCCCCAGTATTGTAGTAATGATTCCGCAACTCCTGGGACTCCCTTATTTACTTTTATCAACCCGTTAGTTCATAACAAACTTGTAAGCGACAGTGCTGTATGCACAAGTACTAGCTCTTACTGTAGGCTGTCACTTCATCAGCTGGCACAAGTTCGCTAGGAGCTCAAGCCAACTTCTATAATTTCTCAGAAGAGGCTTTTAAATGTGATGGAAGAAAGCTAAATCAAAAGAGTATATTCTACCTATAGAAAGAGGATGAAAGCTGAAAGGAAATGCAAACCCTAGCAAACCCTAGTTTTACCCACTAACCCTACTTTTGCAAGAAAAAGAGATGAAACTACTAAAATGGATGCCATGGAATACTGTCAAGGTAAAATGCACATACTTAAGATATTTCTAAAGGAAAATGTGGAAGAACTATCTTTTTGTACTTTTGAGCAATTTTATGCAGAATTATTATGGTTGCGTTTTAACTATTTGATTGTGTAGATGTTTGGTGGCGAAAGGAGATGGAGTTGACTATTGTAGATGATGAGGAAGGTGTAGAGAGGACCTAAGGAGCCCCTAGAACCCTTTTGGATAAATTCATTATGATCAAATTTTGAAAAACTGCTCGCATGAACTTCTACAGGAACTCTGTAGGGGATCTACAGGAAGTTCTACAAGAACAGGCCGAAAGTGATTTTTGAAGGTTTGGAGGAGGGGAAATGGTAGGAAACAGGAAATGAAGGTTGGAAGAGGGTGATAGAGAGTCTAGGAATCTATAAATGGAGATCAAACATGACGGTGATGGTTGGATTGGTTCAAAGGATAAGTAAGCGATTTTGCACAAAAACATAGAAATTAGGGCTATTTGGGAAAGTGTGGCGAATGATTGGAGAAAACCTTGAGAAATGGACTAGAGTAGGTTGGGTGATGAAAGGATGATAAGCTAGGATGGTATTCGAGTGAGCTACACACTTGCTTCTAAAAATTGAATCAAGGAGAACTAAAAACATAAAGTTTTACCTATTTTGACTTAATTCTACCCTAAAAACCAGAAAGATGCTGATCAAAATTTTGTGGACAGGATATGATGCAAGAAAGCTATGAAAACTGAATGAGGAAAATCCAAGAATTTAAATACAACTGATATGAACTTCTCCAACTCAAATTCACAAACTAGCAATTGCATTGGAAAGCAAAAACAATGTTTTGGTGGCAGCAAGAGTGCTTTGGTCTCAATTCATGCTCCCAAGGAGGGAGAAAGGAGATCAAAGATTTCTTGGTATCCTTTTTGTGGATCTTTTACTATTATTGTAGCAAACTAACTAATCAACTTGAAGCAAGAACAACTATTCTAATCATCAAAAACAACCTAGCTAATAAAGAAAGATTTAATCTAAACATCAGAAATTATTTCACGAATGCAAGAAAAACACATATAAATAAAAGAAGGAGGTACTGGGAACTTGTGTTGGGCCCAACCCCAAGAGCTACAAGCCCCTTAGAAAGATAAGTGCTGGTTCAAGGCTGAATTCATCTTCATTGATAAAAAAATAATAGTCATTTCACAAAATTGTCTACAAAAAGAGCTCGAAAATGAGCTGAATGCAGAGCTTCACTAGAGTTCAAAAATAGAATATTCAATAGCTAACCTACTGACACCTGAGGCCTTCTTATTTATACAAATTAAGGATTCCCAAAAATCCTCTTAAAGTATAGGAGCTCGGTTGCCAAAACTTGTAGATAACAACAACTTCATTAGACCTGGTCAACTGCCCTTGTGATTATCGATGTGGTGGCCTTTGAACTCCGAGTTGCTGGTCGAGAACTCGAGGAAGGGGTCATTAATGTAGGAGACACCCTTTCTATAAGTCCTCGGCTTGGTTTCTTCGAGTTTTGGCTGTCAATCTGCTCATAAATGCCTAGTCTTGGTCCAAAAATGTCCAAAAATCTGCAATAAACACTTATTAGACTTTGTGGTAAAATGACTATCCCCATTCACTCAATTAACATAAATATATTAAAAAACATGCATAAACATATGGAGAATGGTGGATTAAATGGAAACAATAGGAAAAATGAGCCCATATAGTTACCCATTTCTAGGGCTCATCACCCTTCACAACCTTGCTATCACACAACAACTTCATGTAGCTCTCTAGGAAGGTTGTAAGCATAGAAGGGTCCATCTCCTGATCAATTTTATCCTTGATTTGTGAGGTGGAGGCCTCAACAAATCTCTTCTTTGCTTCCATAAATGTTTCACAACACTAGAAATCAAATTCAGCCTCCTTCACTAGAGCTTTGCAACCCGTGCGCTGTCCTCGTGCTATTTCCCCTTATCATCCCCCATTGCAATTCCACCTTGCAGCACTATATTCACATTCGGATCAACTTTGAAAGGCTTAGACCTCATCATCTACAAGTTCTGAGTTGGCTAAGGTGGTAGCACCCCTTTGTCACATATCCTTGCTATCAACGTAGGACACTCTTATGTCTCATGATCAAGCAAAGTGCAATACTTGCATGATGAACACGTTGGGTTTGTGAAATCATGGGCATAGTATCCTGGTCCTCTACAACTGTAGTAGATTAACCGTCCTTGACCTCTACTAGGTCCTCCTCTACCTCATCCTTGTCCGCACTCCTGAAAGCCTATTCAAGCCATCCCTATGCTCTGGTCTGGGGCCATGTTTCTGCATGAACCCTATAGGTGGGTGTTCTATCCATCATCAATTCATAGCTTCTATGGTTGCACTCATCATGCCATACTGACCTACATAAGCTCAGAACAGTTGTTGTGGTGTCTGTATAAACTTCTACAACAAATGACAACGATCCATGGCATGTTTTCCTACTACCTCACATATTTCCCACCACAACGCAGGCCCTGCGCTTAGTTCTACTTGAGCTTCCAGCCTCAATGGCATCAACCCCCCTCCTCCAATGTAGTTTGCAAAGAGTAGGCAATGGTATTTGTCATGCCCTTCACCCTTGCATTTCAGCACCATATCTGTTCACACACCTCTCGTCGACTATTTTGTCTTGCTTCAAACTTTGCATTTCAAGGAAAAGGTTTTATAACTGCGCATGGATCTGCTGAACCCCTAGATTTAGATCCTACATCAGTGTTTCATGTAGTCTCATTGCAATCTCCAAGGCCTCTACCTAAGTCGTTATCTTTTGTTGTGACAGTGCAACCCTTAGGTGTGGTAGGGGCAAAGCTACGAACTATTCACGGTGTTGTCCTTCTATTATGTTCATATTAGCTTTGTGGATTTTACACTTCAATCTCTGATCTTATTCCCAAGGTGTCTCACCTGGTTTCATTGCAACTTCCTTGAACCCCACAATTGAGTGTGCCTCAGATTTAGGAATAATTAATTATTTATTTAGCATGGTTTGGATGTCTACCACTCTAGTGTTTGGGTTATCATTAGAGTATTTAATGTACCATGTTAGCACATGATCTTGCAGTGCAATAACCATTGTTCCCTTCTTCATGTGATCATCTGTAATGCACTGAGCTTCCCACACAACTTTTAGGATGAACCAGAACTAGTCTGGGTCCTCATTTCCCAAGCCTTTGAACAAAGGCAGCTTCACCGAATGTGCCATACCGAACTGTGGTGGAGCTGGAGGTGGTATGGGCGAAGTCGCAGGTGATGGTGGTGAAGTTGGAGGTGATGTGGGTGGAGGTGGTAGTTGCAGGAATCCTTATCTTATTAACTAAATAGCACTTTGCGGAGAAGCCTATCCTACTCCCTCTTCATCACCCAATGGAGATGAATCAATGGACTATATTCATGAGCCTTTCTTCCATTATTCTTGTAAGTTTTTTTCGCTTCGCGTAGCTCCAAACATAAAGGTAGCTACATAACCTCTTTTTCGCATAATAACATCTTAATCCAGGTATTCAAAGACTTCAAGTACTTACCTTGCTGTAGCTGACTAAGGTATCGACCACGAATTCAATAAAAAATACTCCTATGATGTGATCGAACCAATGATCAACAACGCAGGCGATCTTATCTTCAAAGACTTCCAACCTCTATACTAACTTTGGGGTCCAAACAGTAGGACTGTCAAGTCTCCACCTTCCTTGGCTATCTGCTAGCTTCACGATCCACTCGTATATGTCAACGAGAAAGGAACATAAAATGATCTTGTGGATTTTTGTATATAGGTACCTGTTCAGCCACTATTCCTATGTTAGTCATGGGTTTTTGTTCTCCTGCACCATGAATTCATGGATATTCGTATCAAGATAGTCTCTGATCTCTTTCTTTGTTGGATTCCACTGATACGACATCACACGTCTCTTATGCAGATTCTAGACCCAACAATGGAACCATTTGTTGGCTTGGAGGGGCCTCACCCAAGTTCTGCGTTAGCTAGCCAATCACATCCCTACACTACTGGCCTTTTTGGAATTAGCCCATGGAGCACAGACCAAAGTCTCACCCAAAGTAGTATGGGGGGATGATGGAACCACGTTCTTGCACCCTGTGATGGTTGTGATGCCAGTTTATTCCTTAAGTTCCTACTTTTGTGTAGGTTGTTGAGTTTTAGGGCTCTGTCTATGTAGTCCCTTATTCTGTCTTTTAGTACCTCCACAAAAGGGTATGCTTAACGTTCTTGTAGCCCTAACCTACAATTCCAGTACGTTCATGCTGATAGGGAAGTGTATTGTGTAGATTCCCAAATTATCTTAAGTGTCTTACTTATCTTATTAAACAATCACAATTAGAACCATGTAAACAAATATTCTTACTTGCGTTCAGTTAATCAATGTAATTACATACATTCACACATCACATAAGCATTGTAAATGAAATTCATACACAATATGAAAAGATGCATTAAGATGAAATAAAGACATAGAGTTTGTAGAATGCTTCTTTTTATTGATACCTTCAGATGATTATAGACTCTATCCACCCTGCACACACAATTGCAGGGGCTTGTGCACTCAGCTACAGACTTCTACCCTAGGCCTTTTCACACTCAACTGCAAAGCCTCTACCTATGCTACGACCTAAAACTTAGACTTCTCTCCTTATTGCTCAAGACTTCATATACCACTTATTAGTTAGAAACTACTTAGAGCATATTCACCCAGCTCTTTTTATACAATCCCATGGTTCGCAGACCATGGGTAAATCTTTATAACCAACTTTACTTTACAAAAGGAGGGTGGAAAAACCTTTATGACTCATGACACCTTCGCACTCTGCGACCACAAAATGTGGAGACTTTACAACTTTATTACAAAATTCGACTCAAAGCATGGGATTTTGGCCTCAAAACTGTCCTTGGGGGATCTCGTTCCTAACACGCCTCAAGAGAGGTTTTCACCTAGGGATCTTCTTTTTATTTTTGTTGACACCACTGGGCCACCCCAAGAGGTTTTCAACCTAATGGTGGAACTCAAGCACCTCATGAAGGTTTTCACCTGAGTCCTTTGAATTTATTATAGAATTGAGACTTATGTGATCCATAATATATTTGTGAGGATAATTTCGGCAAAATCACATAAAAAATCGTTTGTCGACGCGTTTCGAACCAACCAATGTGGTTCATCATCATTTGTCCTTTAAATTTATTTTTTCTTTTCTTAGTCATTTGATGGGGAAGGGGTTGAAACTTGCTCCACTATCATCACTATTTTATTGATATCATCAATGAACTCTTGTTTTGATAAAGTTCTATTGTAAATTTTCAATCATTGTCCATTAACAAGTAAATGGATGGCCTCTTCATTTATGGTTATGATCTGCATTGAACCATTATAATGGCATCTTTCTAAAACATAAGGTCCTATCCATATTGTCCTTAACTTTCCCTTGAATCTTTTATACCTGGAATCATATAACAATTCCAAATCACCTTCCCAAAATTGATTCCCCTTGATGTTTTTATCATGCAAGGTCTTCCTCTGAAGTTGAACTACCTTCGTCTGTAGGAAGGCCTGCATTCTGAATTCATCCAAACCATTCAACTGGAACAATCCCCCTTTTTGTGAACTGTCTAGATCTAGATCTAGTTGGGTTGCCATCCTTAATGTGTTATACTCAAATTCAATGGAAAACAAGGCCCTTTTCCCATAGACCATCTCATAGGTTGTGAATCCAGTGGTGGTGTTCCATGTGGTATTATAGGTCCAAGTGGCCTCAACTAATCTATCTGCCCAATCCTTCCTGCTGTTGCTTACCAATTTGGTCAAGATGCCCTCCAGCGCTCTATTAGCCACCTCCACTTGTCCATTAGCTTGTGGATGATACGGAGTGGAGGTTCTATGATTGATCTTGTGTTGGCTGAGCAAGTCTGTAGTCATGTTGGAGGTAAACTAGTTGCCCTCGTTTGTGACAAGCTCTCTAGGGTACCCAAATTTGTAGAATACATTCTCCCTTATGAACTCAACCACCTTATCCTCTGTTGTTGCCATAATTGCCTTGGTTTCAGCCCACTTAGTAAAATAGTCAGTGCACACAATGATGTATTGTTTTTGCTTGGAAGGAGAGTCAATTTGCCCAATGAATTCCATGCCTCACTTGTCAAATGGTTTGAAAGTCACTTAAGGCTACATAGGCATCTCATCTGTTGGAGTATGCCTTCCCATCCTTTTCCACCGATCACACTGATTGGTAAATCTTTTCACATCCTATTGAAGAGTGCGCCAATAATAGCCTTCTTGTAACACTTTGAATGTTGTCCTCTTTGATGCAAAGTGACCTCTGTAAGGCCCATCATGATAGGTTAGAAGGATGTCAAAGACTTCCTCCTCCCTGACACACCTTCTCAAGATTTGATGTTGGCCAAGTTTTAAGAGATTGCTCCCACTCCAGTTGAAGGGGGTGCTCTTCCTTACTATATTGCTCTTTTCTTTGGAGGACAACTTTGATGTGAGTTGTGCTGATGCCAAATAGTGTTCTATATCAACAAACCATGGAGAGAGAACTAAATCAGCAAATAAGTGCTCATCCGATAACTGATCATCAACCCTTCCTTCTTCACCTGCAAGAAAATTTACTCTAGACAAAAATTCTGCAACAAAATTTTCCTTACCAGGCTTATCAACAATAGTTAGATCAAACTACTACAATAAAAGTAACCATCTTATAGTATGAGCATTCACATCTAGTTTTTTCATTAAATATTTGATTGTAGCATGGTCAATATGCACAAATTTTTGATATCTTGTAATATAATGTCTGAATTTGTTCAATAAATGCACAATAGCTAGGAGTTCCTTTCCAATCACTGTGTAATTTAGTTCAGCCTTTGACAGATTCTTACTAATAAAATAGATATCTTGAGGAAATTTTTCATCTATCTTACCTAGGGCTACTCCTATGGCTTTGTGTGAGGCATCAACACGAATATTAAAGGGGAGGGCCCAATTTGGGCCTCGGAGAATCGGTGCAGTGGTTAACTTGTCCTTTAGGATGTCTAAGCCCTCTTGACAACTTTTTGACCATATAAACTTAGAGTCCTTGGCCAAAAAACCAAATAAAGGAGAGGCCAACTTACTGAAGTTCCTTATGAATCTTTGGTGGTATCCATATAACCCTACGAAACTTCTGACATATCTCTACTTTTGAGGAGGTGGGACCCTTTGGGTGATTGCTATTTTGTTTGGGTCCACCTACAGTCCTAGTTGAGATATTGAATGACCTAGCATGGTCCCTGTAGTAATCAAGAATTCACATTTTTCAAGATTGAAAGACAGGTTCATTTCAATGAATTTGTGTAGTAGTTTTCCTAGGTTAGATAGAGTTTCATGAAAATCACAGCCATAAGGTGTAAAATCATCCATATAAACTTCCACCACATCATGGAATAATTCGGCGAAAATACTCAAGACTCCTCTCTGGAAAGTGGCAGGAGCATTGCATAGGCCAAAAGGAAGGACAATATAGGAAAAATTACCCAAACAATAAGTGAAGGTGGTTTTATCCTCGTCTTCAAGGCCGATCTATATTTGGTTGTACCCATTGAATCCATCTAGGAAAGAGAAAAACCTTTTCCCTACCAGGCCATCTAACACTTGGTCAATAAAGGGTAGAGGGAAATGGTCATTCTTTATGGCATTGTCCAAATCCTTGTAATCGACACAAATTATCCACTTAACATTTTTCTTTGGAACTAACACCAAGGAGGGACCCACTCACTGTCATAGATAGAATAAATGAATCATGCATCTAGTAGTTTTTGCAGTTCTTCTTTGACTATATCTTTAAGAGTTGGATTCATCCTCCTTTGGGGTTTCTGGACCAGCTTGCAGTATGTGCTGAGAATAGATTAAGGGGTGTAGTCCAAGTGAAGGCTTCTATATTTTCCTTTAGCATGTTGCATAGCTTCTCTTCTTGGAGAGCAGAAAGAGATGGATTGATTTTCAAGGTTCTCTCCAGCTTGGCTTCTATGGTTTTGTCACAGAGTGGGTTGGAGTCAAAAAAGCATAAGTCAATTGGATGATTGTTCTGGGTTTCCTTTACTGCATCTCCTAAGGGCAATGAACTGGGAGTTGGAATTTGGAGTAGGTGTTTAATCAAATCATCCTCATCCTGTTGTCCTCCTCCCATGCTTGTTTCTAAAGTATAATGTTGGGCAGAATAAACTTCATCTTCTTCCTCATCCTCCAACCATAAAGGTAAATCATGACCGAGATAAGGCTGAGCAGGAGGGTATAGGACTAACTTCTTGAACATATTCCCATTCTTGATGGTCATATTCCCAGCTCTGCAACTAATATAAGCATCGACAGTGGCCAACCATGGTCTCCCAAGGATGAGAGGGTAACTAGTAAGCTGAGACTTAGGCTGGAGAACTAGGAAATCTATAGGGTACCTCCAAGAGTTAATGGAGACCATCAAATCCTCCACAATCCCCTTAGGCGTGGAGTGGTCTACAAGTTGAAGAACTGTTGTGGTATTCGTCAATGAACCTTGGAGGTTGAGGTTGAGCATGGTGTCCTTGGTCATCACATCAATGGAAGCCCTAAGATCAATCAAATTGTGTGGGACAATGGTGCCATTGATGTGCACATCTACTACAGGGCTTCTAGGGTCGGAATATTTTGGACGGATTACCTACCCCAACATTAATTTAGATAGCTATCCAATGACATTAATGGTAGGGGCATCCCTTCTTCACCTCCTTGGATGCTTGCAACACTTCTCCTTAATCAACTTAATATAAATAGGAACATATTTTATCCTTTGGAAAAGTGGAATATTTACACAAAGATTTTTCAATTTTCCTAGAAGTTTAGTTTCTTCCGAGGTTGGTTGAAGTGGTTGGGTTAATATCTTAGGAAAGAGTGGATTTGATTTAATATTTCTTTCCTCTCTTTCTTCCTCAACCTCCCTCAGTGGAGGCGGAGGTTGGTTATTCAGGAGAACTCTCCCAGATTACAGGTTGATCTCATGGATTTCCACAACATAAGGTGGATATGATGTCTCTCCATTGTATACTTGGTAATCTTGCCTGTTGTTTGGGTTCAAATTTCACTAGGCAGACATTTGGGATTGCTTGGGTGGAGCAGAGTGTAGCAGATGTGGTTGGACAGGTGGTGGAGGCAATAGAGCTGGAGCATTGTTGTATTGGGGCATCCACCACTATGGTGGTGCATTCCACTAAGGTTGTGGTGAAGCATAAGATTGAAATGACTGGCTGGCTAGCTAGGAGTGATACTGATCTGAAAAGGACCAAGGAGGGGGTGTAGACTAGGAAGGATGAGAACCGGGTCCCTAAGCAGGCATGGTTGTGGCTTGGTTGGGTTTGTAATATGCATGGGATGACCCTTGCATGCCCTATTGGTATGGTCTAGGCCCATGAGGTCTCCTTTGATTTATGTAGTAGAGCTGCTTAGTGACCCCTTCAGCTCCTTGATATACAATTTTGAGTCCAGGAAAAGAAGGGCACTTGTCTGTCAAGTGGTTTTCTCCATAGACTTAGCAAATTTCAATAGAATGCAATGGACATTCATTCCTATGATTCCTCCTGGTGCGTCTAGGACAAAAAATTACCAAGGCTCTCTTTGCTTCCTCCTGCTTCATCTTAATGTGCATGGTGTCCATTTGCAAGGCAATGGTTTGCAACATATTGCGTTTGAAATCTTCCAACATGTTTCCAATTTCACCCTTGATGAATGAGTTGGAAGATGAGGTACTAACCATAAGTTGACTACCGCTACCCTTTTTCCTAGCTGCCCTAGAATGGTTTCTAAAGACAATCTTGATATCCTCATAGGGTAATTGGTAGATGTATCCTCCTGCTAACAAATGTAGGGCATCCATAAGATCTTCCCTTACCCCCCTAAGCAAGGATCATATTTACTGACTCAGGGTCAAGTGTGCACCTAGCCCTTTTCTTACTAAGCTGGAATCTCTCTTCGTAATCCTCTAGGGATTAATCATTGCCTATGGTCATCCTGAAAATTTCCTCTTTAGTATCCTTTGACCAACAATAATCACGATATTTTTTATTAAAGGCTTGCTGCATTTGAGCCTATGTTGTGATGCTATCTCCATGTAAACCCATGAGCCAGCAAAATGCTACAACCTTGAGGGTAGATGGAAATAGTTTTAGCTTTTGCTCATCATTTGTATAGTCATAGGTTTGGCATATAACAAAAAACTCAAATAGGAAAGTGTTAGGGTCCTCTGTGGTCAGGCCATGGAAATGAGGTGGGGCAGAGGGGATTATAGTTTTGATCTTAGTGTCCCCATTGGTTTCCTTGATGGGGAACGCACCCTCAACTTTCTCTATTGCCTCTGTTATTTCTATATTCAACCATTGCTTTAGTAGGAATGGGTTCTTCTTCCTATTCTTCCCCTATAAGTTCTACAAATATGTCAGGTTGCTCACCTAAGGGTTCCTCTAGTTCACAACCACCGAAGAAGAGTGAAGGTTGCTTGTTTGATGCAGTGGGGGCATTTGGAAAAAATTTCCCTAAGTTGTCCCTATTCCTACGAGGCATGAAAGGAAATGTTCTTGGATTGGTTTTGGGTTTTTTCAAACTTGGAAAGTAGTTTGCAAAATTGAAATTGTTGATTGAATGAAAATTACTGACAGAATGAGAAAGCTACTTGCTGTATTGAAATCTTACTCGCAAAATGGAAAGGAAAGAAGAAAATTCAAAATGGAATAAAGGAAACAACTAGATTACTTTTGCAGAAATAAACTAATGGAAAAATATTGAAGACAAGAAATAGAAGAAACGAAAGCAGTAATCACATTTTACTCAGACACCTCCTCGGCAATGACGCCAAGAAGTGATGAGCACCAGTATTACATCAAGGATGCTACAACTCCTAGGCTACTAGCTGTACTTTATGAACCCGGGGTTTGTACAAAATTGGAGGTGGTAGTGCTGTATAGACAAGTAAACGTGATGGTTCTATCTGCTACCACTGTTCAATTGGTGAGGGACCACTAGGGTTTAAAGAAAGACTTCTATGGAGTCAGAAGAAGCATGATCCTTTGATGGAAGAAAGGTAAATCTACTATAAGAGAGAGCTACTCTACTGCAATAATGGAGAAGGTCAACATGTAATGCTAAATCACACCATTTCCTAATTAACCGCTAAGAAACTATGCTTGGCAGAAATGATAAATCAACATGAACAAAATGCTACTATCTAGATTATAGAAGCAAGAAGAATCCAACATCAGTAATGTGCAAGTAAAGAGACTGAACAAAATCTGTTTTTGTCTTTTTGTCTTTTTATGCAAAATCAAGTATGTAAACTAATTGTTGTTGTTGATGTGGCAGGTGAATTAAGGATATTTGAGGATGGTTGGAAAGGTTATGAGATGGCGGGATGGTGTGAAAGACCCTTAGGAGGCTTTTGGTGATGTCCTAGAGGTTTTCCATCTATTCAGCCTCAAAACAGGCAATTTCAGGAAAACCTATAGGATGTACTAAAAACCTATAGGATACATTCGAGAACCAAATCTAAGGTGTTGGAGGTGATGGAAGGCCTAGGAAAGGTGTGTGATGGGTGGAATGGAGTGGGAGGAGGTCTAGGATCACTTAGAAGTCAACATCAAATATAGTAGATGGATAGATTCAACCAATGTGTTTGGAATAATTTCAATGAAAAATGATGAAAACTGGTGCAGGTGATGGTGTAAACAAGAGATTGATAAGGTGGATGGAGTGGAAGGTGGCTGCTGGCCATGAAGTCTTAGTCTCCTCTTGAAGAACCTGCTTTACATAAAACATGTATATCTTCCAAAAAGCTATGCAAACAAGAGACATTTTCATAAACTAGAAAAGTAGAATTAATGAATTAACTGCCTATACTATGCATGAGAAAGTTGTTGAAAGGAATGAAGGCATGGATGAGATCTACTACAGAAATGAAGATGAAAATGATGACAATGGAATCGTACCTTGCAAAAGTAACCAAATACTAATTTAAAGATAACAAACTCCAAAGCTCATAAGAGAACTAGAAATATGTGTTTTTGGGGTTGCTTAAGGGTCCCTTCCTCAAGTCATGATCCCAAAGGGAGGAAGTGAGGCCGAGATACCTACTGAAAACCTTATGGTGATCCTTTTATCCCTTCTAACATGCTACTAAAGTAAGGCACAAATGCAAGAAAACTAATAAACAACCAATCAAATCTACACTACTTGGAATGGAAATGCATCTAAAAAGCAAATTAACAATGAATCTATGAAACTACACTAAACATACATATACAAGAAAGAGGAGCCTTGGCTATTGGGATTGGGCCCTAATCCAAGAGCTTCAGGGCTCTGAGTTAACTCAGTGCTGGCTCAAAACAAAACTCATTCTTATTACCAAAACAACAAATTAGATCAATAGAGCTTTGACAAGTTTGCATCTTGAAAATAGCTTAGAGTTTTCACAATCAAAATCTGAATCCTAATGAGGCTCTAGGCCTCTCTACTTGTACAACTAAAGTCCCCAAAGAATTCCTTAAAATCATGGAGGATCGGCTCTTGAACTCGAGATAAACTAGCTCATTGTCTCTCACTTACTCAGCTGCCTTCTAATCATCATGGCTTGGTGTTATATACCTAGGGGGGATACTATGGGGTACAAAGGGAGGTACCCAAGGGAATAATGTAATAATGGGATGGTCCATAGTAATAAATAAGGTGGTTAACCCGAATCATGTAAGGGACCACATGTAGTTAGTAATAATGTAATGGGCTCATCGTATTAGATATATGGTATTGAGGGAACCATGGTAATGACTCATGGTATTGTATGTATGAGGCCTATATAGAGGCTAGAGACTCCACATTGAGAGGTGTCAAGGAATATTGTATGAACAGGCATATGGCTTGTGGAGTGTTCTCCTTCCTTAAGGAGTAAATGTATGGTGTTGCCCTACCTTAAGCGTTTGATATCAATAAAGTGAAGCATTTCCTATATTCAGATCTTGTTATTCTTGGGTTTACTTGCAGTATCTTATATTTTTGGATCAGATCTATAACAAGTGGTATCAGAGCACCTTCTTCAACAAAAGTGGAGATTTTTTTTTTTTTTTTTTGCAGGGACTTTCTAGGGCGGCGAGTTTGCAAATAAGATTTATACATTTTGGAGCAAAATCTACAAAATATAATTGTAGATTTGGATTTTTTGTGAAAAAATACCCGATTTCAAAATAAAAAATCGGCCAAATCAGAGTCCCGATGAAGGAGATATCGTTGATCTAAAAATCAGTGGTGTTGCAGACTTTTTTTTTGGGCATCAAGTTTGTGGCATAGATTGGTACATTTTGGGGCAAAATATACAAAATATAATTGAAAATCTGGATTCTTTGTGAAAATATACCTGATTTCAAAAAAAAAAATCAGCCGTATCGGAGTCCGGATGAAGGAGATATTGCTGATTTAAAAATCAGTTGTGTTGCAGACATTTTTCAAGGTAACGAGTTTCTGGCACAGAACTATACGTCTTGGGGGAAAATATGCAAAATACGATTGTAGATCTAGATTCTTTGTGAGAAAATACCCAATTTAAAAAAAAAAAAAAAAAAGTCGAATCGGAGTTCGGATGAGGGAGATATCGTTGATTTAAAATCAACTCTTTTTTCATAATTTTTGGTGATGGTGGGAGGGTTGCAGCACAGATTTGAAACACCAGTGCCTAGATCATGATTTCTATTACATGGGAAGATGCAGAATGGTCATTCCATTTCTAAAAACAGGTTATAATAAATATTCTGAGCAATATTTTGTAAACTGTGGCCACTTTAAATTTTCGCCAAGTAAGTGAATTTTTTTGAAAACCCTCTTCATGGCTTCTAGCAAGCAATATTTTATAGGGAAAGATAATGGTCTTACTATTGAAGAATACATAAAACAAAAAAAGTTAGTATGGGAAAAAAATTGGAGGGATTCAGTGTGGCTTGGTTTCAAAGATGAGGCTTACAAATGGTATTTCTCACTTGACGACAAGCAGTTGACCAAACTCTCAGATGCAGAATTTGAAAAAGTCTTTTTAAACAAATGGTCTCGTGCTAGAAAAAAGGAGAATGAGCCACGTAAGGGGTTATTGCAGGTTCATGGATTGATTTAGAAGGAGAAGATCATTATGTCTAGAAATCGTAGTTGCAAGCATAATTTTATCAATGTTAATTTGGCAAAAAAATTGCAAGTTCCAACAAAACACATTGAAAACACACAGGTGAATGATGAAGATGTTCAAGTGTATAAGGATTTGAAGATTTCTATGGATAAGTATGTGTTGCATGGTGATTTTAATACTTCAGAGATGGATAATATGGATGTTTTTTTGGGATATCCTTGGATGGAATCCATGGGTACTATCAATATTAATGTGCAGAAGAAATTCATGAAGCTCTGGTATAAAAGAAGAAAATTACAGTACAAAATATTTCCATCAATAAACAGGTAGAGCCCATGGAGGTTGAAGCAGAAGATGTTCCAGGGATTGACATATCAGATGATGAGCCTTTGATGATTGACAATCAAACACAAATAGAGCTTGAAGAAGAAAAAGCTACAGGTGCTGATACATCGGATGAGGGCTCAGTGGTTGAAGTAATTTTGGAAGATAAGACACCACAACATGCACCACAGTAGGGTGAATTAAATAAAAAGACACCGCTGGGTAAAACTTCAACATATCATCACCCACATCACCCCGCAAGAAAAAAACCAACAAGATGGCAACAAATTAGCCACAAGGATAAAAACCCTCGCATGACAGATAGAGAGGAGCGAAGATCCACCTACTACACATCAACACAGAAGAGCTGCCATGGTCAACTTCCATCTCAAGCGAGCGAGGCAGCAGCGAGATCGAGGGTTCACCTTTCTCTTGGATGGTTAGATGCACGTGTATGGTACCTGTGGACTACTCTTTTGAGTAGATCTTATTATTTGTGTTCTTCCCATGTTTCGGTGACGAAACATGTTAAGGGGGGTGGAATGTTATATACCTAGGGGGGATAGTATGGTGTACAAAGGGAGGTACCCAAGGGGATAATGTAATAATGGGATGGGCCATAGTAATAAATAAGGTGGTTAACCCAAATCATGTAAGGGACCACAAGTAGTTAGTAATAATGTAATGGGCCCATCGTATTAGATATATGGTATTGAGGGAACCATGGTAATTACTCATGGTATTGTATGTATGAGGCCTATATAGAGGCTAGAGACTCCACATTGAGAGGTGTCAAGGAATATTATATGAACAAGCATATGGCTTGTGGAGTGTTCTCCTTCCTTAAGGAGTAAATGTATGGTGTTGCCCTACCTTAAGGGTTTGATATCAATAAAGTGACGCATTTCCTATATTCAAATTTGTTATTTTTGGGTTTATTTGCATTATCTTATATTTTTGGATCAGATCTATGACACTTGGCTGCTTACACTTCGAGCTAGTATGATGGATGGAGGAATATTTGAATGGTGGATAAATAAATAAGGAGGATTTTTCTCCTACAATCCCTCTCCCTTGTCCCATTCATGTTTTAACCTTAATATTTGTAAAAATTCCTTGATTTCCTCCTTCCATCCTGCATTCAATGCACATTAGTCCAATAGGGATAATATACAACTCTAACTCATCTCATAAACAAAATATAATAAAAAACATGTAATAAGTTGTGAGAAAAGTTGGTTTGACTAAGCTATAAGGTGAATTAAGGCCCATATAATTACCCAGTGAGGAGGCTCATCAGATACACGTCATATTCTTCCTCCTCTTCTAACGATAATGGTAAGTCATGGTCAATGGATGGTTGGGTAGGCGGATACAATAATAATTGTTTAGACAAATGCCCATTCTTAATGGTCATGTTCCTAGCTCTGAAACTAATGTAGGTAGCAACACTGGCTAACCATGGCCTTACGAAGATGGGAGGATAGCCATTGAACTTGGTTTTGGGTTGGAGAACCAAGAAGTCAGTAGGATACTCCCAAGAGTCAATGGACACCATGACATTCTTAACACCTCTCTCAGGAGCTACTGTAGATCTATATGCAAGTTGCAACACTATAGTGGTCTTTCTCAAAGCTCCTTGGGGGTTTATCTATAGCATGGTTTCTTTAGTAATCACATTGATGGAAGCCCCAAGGTCAATCAGGGTATGAGGGACAATGATGCCATCAATCTGCACATCCACTACTGGACTTCCAGGGTCTAAATATTTTGGACAAATCACACTCCCAAGCATTAAATCAGATAATTGACAAATAACATTGATGGTGGGGGTTTGTGATCTGAAATTGATCTAAGACAAAAAAATTAAGGTATTATAGACTCATGTGCATGGATGTGCCTATGTTATTTTATGCAACAGATCGATAAGATTGCGAAATACATAGGCGTTGAAGTAGTTTAGAGAAAACATAATAGGCAAACATGTAAACACAACATGTTTAATAACGAGTTCACCCAATAGTCCTAGGTTACGTCTCCCAGTCCAACCTTCAGTGGAGGCCTCTCTATTATGTTTTCAAAAGCAGAGCTTTTACAATAGTGAGCTCAATTTGAGTCTCACACAACAAATATGAATCACCAAGATTGTACTTGTATTCCCCCAAGTCTCTAGAGTACACAGACTCTAGTTATTGAAACTCAACCTCTATTGGTCACAGTAGTATGAGCCCAATCTGAGAGTCATACATGACAGACATATATAGAGGAGTTCACTTGAACCTCTCAAGCCTTCTCTAGAGTTCACAGATTCTCTGACTCTCTCTGGATCTGTCTATCTTGATGCTACATTTGCTCCTATAGATTAGCTTGGCTTCTTCTATCTGCTCTTGACTAACTCTCCTTCATGCTTTTCTTTGCTTCCCCCCTCTGTCTCTGTCAGTTTGTGGCTTTAAAGCCATCAGCTTCCTCACTGATCATTTTTGCTTCTCGGCTTTCTGGTTTCCCTACCTCTGTCCATATGAATCCCTCTGTTCACCATAATCATCACTATATAATGCCTCACAGGGAGGTGGCCACCTATTCTATAATAGATGAGAGTGTCAGGTTCACTAGAAATGTCTGAATGACCATTTTATCCGATAACTCCAAGAATGCCCATGAAATATGAATATCCACCAATGCATCACCCATATTGGACTTCAAATCTTATATGACTTTGTCTGTTTACCCCATTGAATACTGTAATCCATTAGAACACGTCTCTATCATTGATCTAGGGGTCCCAGATCCCATAATCATTGCTCATATCAGGTGGCTAAGTAGCATGATGGTTACTCGTCCGATGTGAGCGGTTTTCTCTCTCTTCTGCCAGATGCATGGCAATCAATGTGTGGCATTGAGCAGGACTCAATTGAAATCGCTTACCGCCTTGAGCCCTTCTGATATCCTACCAGCTTTTTGGAATCCCGCTCCGTCAGAACCGAGGCATCATTTTCCACATATTATAACATTCTCGGTTGCGGGTGCTCGGGGCTTATCCTTATTTGAAGGGTTTGTCCTGCGATATGTGATCAAAAACTGCCCCCATTTCTTGAATTAACCTCTGGTTTTGCCAATTTGCACCAAGGTGTGTTACCATGGGCCAATGGTCTATGTGCTCGACTGAGGGTCCTTGTTGCTCTAAATTGATCACAAATTTCCATTGTCATGAGGATATCTCTAATAAGCTTAACCTTTATAAGACTTTGAAACTTTGGCTAATTTTTAAGAATTCATGAAAACTTAGAGAGTGTTCTAGGATCCAATTCTATTCATGGCCTTCCCATTGAAAAGGATTTTGGACCAACAAAAGTTGGTTTTTAAGCATCAATCAAGTGAGGGTATAAATTCCTTGCTTGTCCAATTTCTATCCATCTTGCATTGCTTCATTTTGAACCTTTAAACCCAATCCTGAGGTACTCAACATCCCCTCTGCACGTTGTCCTTACCTTCAGGTCCAACACTATATATTCCTACAATTTATTGAGATACTCAGGTAACAGATCATCAACAGAAGGCAGTTTGCTCTGCTCTTCAGGATCTTCAATAAATGAAGGTTCAAACAGTCTCAAGATTTCTCCATTAACAACTGAATAGATGTGCATGTAAGATGGCAAATCAAAGTGGAAAGAATTTTCACCAATTTTCTCAAGTATCCTGAAAATTCCATACCTTATTGGCTTTAGCTTCTTACCTTCACCTTGCATTCTCTCTTTATTGATATATAGCCAAACTTGATCACCAACTTGGAAACTATGCTCAATCCAATGCTTATCATGCCTTGCGTTGTACTTGGCTTGGCTCTTTTCTAGCTATTCCTGTACTGCCTGGTGAATCTCTTGGATTTGTTCAATGGAATTGGTCGCCTTGTCTACATCACTGTGTCCATCAACTGCTATGTCTTTAATAAAGACAAAATCCAAGGGAGACCTTGTTGTAAAACCAAAACAGGACTCAAAAGGAGATCTTTGTGTAGAAGAATGTTAGCTCGGTTGTAAGCATGCTGCACATAGCATAGGTATTCATCCCAACAATTGGGATGCTTGCTGCAATAGCCTCTAAGAAACTAGATCACTGTCTTGCTGACCACTTTTGTTTGGCCATCTATTTGTGGATGAAAGGTTGTGCTCTTCTTTAGTTTGGTGTCCATCAATTCCCATAGACTCGGCCAAAATTTCCAAACAAATCGGGAATCTCGATCAGATACAATGGAAGTGGGCAATCCAAAATGAACCCATACATGCTAAAAGAACAACTTTGTTGTTTGTTCAGCTGTAATCTATTTGTTACAAGGTATTAAAATACACATTTTGCTGAACCTATCCACAATAACATATAAATATTCATGACCTTTTCTAGATTTAGGTAGTCCCCCAACAAAGTCCATGGAAACACTTTCCCAAGATGAGAAGGAACTGGTAATGGAGTGTACAAGCCTAGTTTTCTATTGCTGGGCTTGCTTTTAGCACACATGGTACACCCTCTTACATATCTAGAAATTGTTTCATGCATTTTTCGCCAATAACAAAATCTTTGCAGCTATGCAACTATTTTACTTACACCAAAGTGACTTGATATTAGAGAAGTGTGTGCTTCTCAGATTATCTTTACTCTTTTTGTTTGTGGAATGCATAACTTTCCAAAATGATACAAGAGTTGATCCTTAACATGATAATCCAATTCTTCTACTTGTTTGCCATGACTTAAAGTTGCATATACATCTTTAAAATCTATATCTTGATCATATTGTTCAATGTAACTTTCATGCAATACTGAATTATGCTTAAGTATAGTGGATGAATTTATGATCGGTCTGGAAAACATATCTGCAACTTTATTATGTATGCCCTTTTTATATTTGATGACAAAATGAAACTATTGTAGAAAACCCATCCACCTATAGTGTCTCGATTGTTTCAACTTAGTTTGTGAGTGTAAATATTGAAGTGGTTGATGATCAGTATGTATAACTATCTCTTTTTCCATTAGGTAATGTTTCCACTTTTTCAAACTCTATACTAATGCATACAATTCCTTATTATATGTGGGATAATTAACTACTGCAGAATTAAATGTCTTAGAATGACAAGATATGGGTTTACCGTGCTGCATCAACACTACACCCATGGCATAGTCACTGGCATCAGTTTCAATCTTGAATGGTCTTTGAATATTAGGCAATGCTAGCACTCGTGATGTACTAATATTTTATTTTAAGGTGTTGAAGGATTTCTTCTGTCTGCCTCCCCATTGAAACACCTTGTTCAATCCTGTTAAAGCATATAAGGGAGCTACAATCAAGAAAAGGTTAGAAATAAACTTTCTCCAATATTGTGCTGCTCCTAGGAAGCTTCTAAATTTAGTAGGAGATTTGGGCTTAGTCCAGTTTACAATGATTGCAACCTTAGAGGGATCTATCTTCAATTCACCACCCCCTACAATATGACCCAAATAATTGAAATATGTTTTGCCAAATTCACATTTTGAGAGCTTAACATAAATATTTCCTCTTTTCAAAACATCTAGAGTCTGCTTTACATGCCTCAAGTTGTCTTCCCATGCTTTACTAAATATAAGAATGTCATCTAAATATACAATGAAAAAATCATCAATAGAAGGTCTGAGTACATCATTCATTACTCTCATGAAAGTAGTAGGAGCATTAGCTAAGCCAAAAGGCATAACTAACGACTCATGCAGTCCCTACTTTGTTTTGAAGGCATTCTTCCATGCATCTTGCTCTGCAATTGTGACCTGATGGCAACCACTATGCAAGTCCAACTTGGAAAAGTAAACAACTTCTTTCAACTGATCTAATAGATCATCTATGAGAGGAATGGGACAACTATTTTTTATTGTTATCTTATTTAGAGCTTGGTAACCAATGCACATTCTCCATGAGCCATCTTTCTTTCTCACCAAGACAATTAGAGATCCACATGGTGATGTGCTAGGTCTTATGAACCCTTTCTTGAGCAGCTCTTGTACCTTCTTCTTGATTTCTACATTCTCTAAAGTGAACAACCTGTACATTTCGATGTTAGGAAATGGGGCATCTTTCTACAAATTAATATCATGTACTATTTCCTTTTTGGGTGGCAGACCTTTACATTCTTGAAATAGTATATCATATTTTGAAACACCTTTTTCTAAATTAGCTTGCGGTTTAGCATTACAACCCTCAAATACATTGGTTTTATCAGGTTTCTTTTCCTTTACAACCATTAGTAAAAATTGTTTCCATGAATTTACAATTCTTTCAATCTGCCTTGAGTTTATGAGCTCTTACAATATATTCAAGTCCATCTTTGACAAGTTGATACTTGTTTTTTGTCCTATAGAAAATAGCTTTTCTGTCATACAGGTAAGGACTTCCTAAAATAATTCCACATATATCTAATGGAACAATATCTAACTCAACCTCATCTACAATGCTGACCAAAAAGAAAACCTATGTTTACATTGTCTAGTCACTTGTAGCTTTGCTTTATCACATAACCAACCTAATGGATATGGTTTCTTATGAGGTATGGTTAGTAATCCCAACTTCTTTACAATTACTTCAGAAATTAAATTTACTTGTGAGCCACTATCAAACAAAGTATAAATCTTTTGATGCTTGGAAATAACTCTAATATGAAAAAGCTCATGTCTTTTCCTCTCATTTTCTCCATTGTCAGTAGATTGTGCAAAATTACTAGTATATGCTTCAAAATCTTACCTTTTATACCTATGGCTATGATTGTTGTTTCATCCCCTGAGTCTGATCCCAAATCCTTTTGAATAGCTGCAACAGTCTTCTTCTTTTTGCCATCGTACTTCTTGGGTTCCAGCTCTAGATACAGAATTTAGCAGTGTTCATCATGATGCCTATCCTTCTTGTAGTGAGTGCATGAAGGTTTGGTCTTTTGTACAGCGTTTGCCTTCCTCTTTATCAATTTTTGCTTTCTATTTTCCTTATTCCTGCTTGCAGTGGGTTTTGATGATGCCCCAACTTATGGGTTCACATTCTTGCCTCTAGCCTCTAGGTGTGTAGCCTAAACAAATACCTCATATATGCTAGTGGGATTAAACATGAGAATGGTATGCTTTAAATAGCTGTGTAGACCACGTATATACTTCAACAATGTTTCAAGTGAGTTTAAAGAAATTCCTAGAATCAAAGCTATTTTCCTAAATTCTTGGTTGTAACTTTGTACACTTTTCCCTTTTAATTGTTGAAGACTTTGCCATCTCATCATGGCTTGCTACATATAAGCTAGTGGATAGAACTATTTTTTAATTGTAGAAACAAATTCATGCTAGAAATAAAGAATTTTACCATGCTTCCTCATTTCAGCTTGTCTCCTACCTTCCCACCATACCAAGGCAGTGCCTCCAAGGCGTAGGTTGGCCAGTTGAATCTTACTACTATTTGAATCAATGCTCTATACCCTGCAATATACATCAATCTATCTAATCCAATTATCCGGCTTCTCTACATTCAAATCTCCATCATATATTGGTAAATCAAATTTAACATCTAATTTAGTCAAATATGTCTTCTTTCTATTTTCAAGGCTATCAGGAGGTGTGGGAAGATTTTCTTCTTTCCCTTTGCCTTTAGAATGATCATGGAGGGGAGATTATTCTACTCCTTTATCTCGTTTGGAGTTTAATGAATCTTCCTCTCTACCTTTCTTAAATTCTCTATACATTTCCTCTACCATGGCTCTCATGGTCATGAAACTATCCATGAATTGAGGGTCTAATTCTAAGGGACTTTCTTAAGCCATTTTCTTCTTAGGATAGACTCTTCCAATTTTTGGGTTAGTTTCAACCAAATTTCCTTCTCCTAATTTAAGCTTTTATCTAGTTAGCATTCAACAAAAAAAAATTCAAGCACAAGTTTGTCTAACCTTAGCAACCTTGAGCTCTAATACCACTTGATATGTAATTCATCTAAGACAAACAACTAAGGTGTTACAGACTCATGTGCATGGATGTGCTTATGTTATTTTTTGCAATGGATTGATAAGATTGCGGAACACACAGACACTGAAGCAGTTTAGAGAAAACATAACAGGCAAACATGTAAACACAATAAGTTTAATAAGGAGTTCACCCAATACTCCGGGATTACATCTCCTGGTCCAGCTTTTAGTGGTGGCCTCTCTATTATGTTTTCAAAAGCAGAGTTTTTACAATAGTGAGCTCAATTTGAGTCTCACACAGCAGATATGAATCACCAAGATTGTACTTAGATTCCCCCAAGTCTTTAGAGTGCACAGACTCTGCTTACCAAAACTCGACCTCTATTGGTCACAGTAGTGTGAGCCCAATTTGAGACTCATACATGACCGAAATATACAAAGGATTTTGCTTGAACCTCTCAACCCTTCTCATGAGTTCAGAAAATCTATGACTCTCTATGGCTCTATATGGCTCGATGTCGCCTTTGCTCCTGTAGGTCAACTCGTCTTCTCCTCTCTGCTCTTGACTAACTCTCTTTCCTACTTTTCTCTGCTTTCCCACTCTGTCTCTGTCAGTTCATGGCTTTAAAGCCATCGGCTTCCTGACTGTTCGTTTTCACTTCTCAGCTTTCTGGGTTCCCTACCTCTGTCCATCTGAATCCCTCTGTTTGGCATAATCATCACTGTATAATGCCACACAGGGAGGTGGCCACCTATTCTGTAACAGATGAGTGTATCAGGTTCACTAGAAATGTTTGAACGACCGTTTTGTCTATTAACTCCAAGAATGCCTGCAAAATACGAATCTCTGCCAATGCATCATCCATATTAGACTTCAAATCTTATATAACTCTGCTCGTTTAGCCCGTCAAATCCGATGATCCATCTGAACGCGTCTCTACCATCAATCTGGGGGTCCCAGATCCTACGGTCATCGCTCATATTGGGCAGCTATGCAGCACGATGGTTACTCATCCAATGTGAGCGATTGTGTCTCTCTTCCACTGGACACGTGGTAATCGATGTGTGGCATCGAGCGGGACTCGGTTGACACCACTTACCACCTCAAGCCCTTCCAATATCCTGTTGGTTTTGTGGAATCCAGCTCCATCAGAACTGAGGCATCATTTTCCATGTTTTATAACATTTTCAAGTCTGGGCGCTCGAGGCTTATCCTTCTTTGAGGGGTTTTCCCTGCGATATCAAAAACTGTCCCCGTTTCTCAAATTAACCTGTAGTTTTACCAATTTGCACCAGCATGGGTTACCATGGGCCAATGATCTATGTGCTCGACTGAGGGTCCTCGTTGCTCTGCACTGATCACAAATTTCCATTGTCACAAGGATATCCCTAACAAGCTTGACCATTATAAGCATTTGAAACTTTGGCATAATTTTTAAGAATTCATGAAAACTTAGAGAATGTTCTAGGATCTAATTCAGATCAATCTCTTTTTCTTCTTTCAAGGTGTTTGAAACATTTCTCCTTGATAAGTTTATTATAAATGGGGAAATACTTAATAACCTAGAGAAGGGGTGTTTTAACACACAAGTTCTTCATTTCACCCAAAAGTTCAATACCTTATGGGTTATGTTGGCTAGGGTGGATCAATATTTTAGGAAAATGAGGTGGATTTATTTTATGGGTACCCTCTTCCTTTTCCTCTTCATGTTCTTCAGGTGGAGATGGTGTATGGCTATCTCGAAGTACTCTTCCAGACCTAAGGTTGATCTCTTCGATCTCTACAACTTAGGTAGGGCAAGATGTCTCTCCACTGTAGACTTGTTGTGCTTTCTTGTTATTTGGTTTGGTATTGGGTTGAACAAGAATCTGAGTTTCCTTGGGTGGAGCAGGATGAGTGAGTTGTTGTTGAGGATAATGTGGAGGCAGTAAAGCAATAGGTTGGTTGAGTGGAGGCCTCCACCCTTGTGATGGGTTTTTCCATTGAGGAGGTTGGGGAGCATATGGTTGAAACTGTTGATTAACATGTTGAGGGGGATATTGAGGAGCATAAGGCTAAGAAGGAGGTGTGGACCATGAAGGATGAGTGGAAGAGTACCAGGGTGGAAATGGTTCATTCTCGTTGGGATGGTAATAAAGGTAAGATACACCTTGCATGCCCTATTGGTATGGCCAAGGTCCTTGAGGCCTACTTTGATTATAAAGTAGATTTTCTCAGCCCCACCTTCTACCCCTTGGTACAGAACTTTTAAACCAGGAAAAGGAAGCCATTTATCTATGGCATGGTTTTCCTAACAGACCGAGTAGACCTTGACGACATTTAATGGGAATTAATTTCAGGGTGCCTTCAAGTACATTTAGGGCAGAAAATAGCTAAGGATATCTCTCCTTCCTCTTGTTTCCTCTTGATCTAAATGATATCCATTTTCAAAGAAAAGGTATGAAAATTTTCACTTTTAAAGTCCTCTAACATGTTCCCAATCTCATTCATGATGGATGTTGTAGAAGGAGAGGAATTGGCCAAGCCTTGACTAGCCATGCCCTTCTTTCTAGCAACCCTAGAGTGATTCTTGTACACAGTTTTCATGTCATCATAAGACAACTGATTGATATTTCCCCCAGATAGAAAGTTGAGGGTCCCCAACATGTATTCCCTGATCCCTCAGAGAATAACTAGTCTGAGTGATTTAGGACCAAGGGTGCATATGGCCCTCCTATAACTAATTTAAATCTCTCCTCATAGTCTTCTAGGGATTCAACAAGTCCAAGATTCATTCTAAAGATTTCTCATTGGTTTCTTTGGACCTACACTAGTCCCTCTATTTGTCATTAAAGGCTTGTTGCATTTTAGGCCAAGTGGTGATGCTACCCACTAATAGACCCATAGACTAGCGCAAGCCTGCATCATTAAGGGTAGAGGGGAATAATTTCAGTTTTTGGTCTTCAGTGACATAGTCATAGGTCCTACATATAATAGAAAATTCAAACATGAAGGTATTAGGATCCTCAGAGCTTAATCCATGGAAGTGAGGAAGGGAAGTAGGGCTTATATTATTTATTCTAGCCTCTCGATTAGTCTCTTTGATAGGGAAAACCTCATTGTTCCTATTTTCAGCCATAGGTTGGGTAAGTGAAGTGGTTTCTTCTTCTTCCCCAATACGTTCTTCAAAGATTTTAGTTTACTCACTAGAGGGTGTTCTAACTCCCCTGTAGTCAGAGAGGGAAGCTGAGATTCACCGAAGAAGAGTGAAGGTTGACTGGTTAAGGGTGTGGGGGTGGTTGGTAGGAATTTCTTTGAACCTCTCTACTCGTATGAGTCATGAAAGAGGAATTTTCTCTTTTTCTTTTATGTTCTTCAAAACTATATGAAAAACTAAAAATAATGCTTAAGAAGAAACAACATCTACCAAGCCATCTCCCCGACAATGACACCAAAAAGTGGTGAGCCATGGTATTGTACCAAGAATGTTACAACTACCAAGGTCACTTAAATCTATTTATCAACCAAGGGTTTGTACAACATTCTAGGTGATAGTGCTATATAGATAGTAGATGGGATTCTACTTGTTATGCTCCTATACCAATAGGTGTCATATTTCATGATTGACTTGATGAGCTCTATAATATGTTCATGCCTTTTCATGTTGCAAAGCTTTTCCATATTTTCAAAAAACAAAAAAATTTAAAAAGAGTAAAGAGGGTATACCCTAAAAGAAAAATCAAAGGGTAAAAACAATTTGATGGTCAAAAAAGTGAAAGAAAATGAACCCCACCCAAAAGAAAAACCAAGGAAAGTGTGCAAGCCTAAATGCCATTACTTTTTACTCTTGTACAATAAACAAATGTGTGCAACTTGTTAACTTATGCCACGATTAATGAATAGTAAAACAACTTAAGCTCGACTATTTCATATTTGAATTTCATGTTTTAGAGATAGAGAATGAAATCTAACCAAACTGTTTAATCTTGGCAGATAAGTAGATAGGTAGAGTGAATAAAAGGAGTTCAACAATTTAATATTAGCCCTTCGATGTAATAAGGCTAGACTTAGATAGATATCTGCATGTAAAAGAAAAGAAAGTGTGATATGAGTTTGCCAGTTTAACTACACCCTAATTGTTACACTAAAATTTGTCACCATGACTATCTGCAGTTAATATGGCTCCATCAATAGTCATATTATCCTCCTTGTCAAGCCTTATACCTCTACTCTCCATGTCAAACTTCAAAAAAGAGAGAAAGTCATTTTAAATCATCTTTATCTCAGGGTATGCAGGTTCTCTCTACCTTGCCTACGTGTATGCATCCCAAGCTCATTGTACCTGCATACTTGTACGCTCTGTAAGTCAAGGGATGGGTGCGTACTCTTGTAAAGGTCAAAAGGTGCGAGTTTCATCTAAAAAAGTTACTTGTCGTCATTTCTAGAGCATTCTAGAAGATTGTTTGACGTGTATTGAGCGCCTCTAGATGGTTCATGCATCCATATGAAAGAGGAACTTATCCCATCAAGAGAGGAGCTACCCCATCCAAATGAGGGAGTATCCCATTGATGTTGGACCTGAATAACTTCCTCTAGAACACTATAAATACAGGCATTGGGCTAGAGGAGGGGAGGTTGAAAGCGGAACATTCCAAAGGGTAGATGCTGCTGGAATTAGGACTTCCTTGTAGAAGCTTGTGAGGAGAGATTACCATCCTTTCTTGTTTCATTTGGAAGTGGGTGAGCTTGTCAAAGTAGAGGAAAACTCCTGCTGGACCCTGGGAGGAACTTGCACAACACCAAGGCTCAGGTTGTAATGGTTTCTTTTTTGTTTCCTTAATACAAATAAGTCCATTCTTCTCAATGATTTGTTGTTAATGAATTGTTTCATATACTCCTTGGTCTATATGTTGAATATGTTTTGTTTTATGAGATATTCAGGTGTTATGTAATCGTTTGATTGTTAGTGAATGTAGGTTTCTAGGTGAAGGAGGAGCTCATCTGGATCGGCGAGGCTAGACTACTACAACATCTTTGGACTACATGTAGGATCTAAAACACTTGGTTTCTCGTACGATAATGCATGTTTAGAGAAGGATTGCTCTTAATTGTCTTGTTTGTCACTAGAAAGTCTTAGGCTTCTAGGGAGGTTGGTTTTGTCCGCAAGATTAACTCTTTCCACATGACAAATTGGCGACTCCGCCGGGGACTCCATTAATGTGAATGATTTTTCCTTTGAGTGACACTTTGATCTGAAAGGAGTAATTTCTTTTTTGGTTTTTGGCTGCTTGACTGTGTATTTGGGTGGACTAGCTTAGGGTTAAATTAGTTTTTGATTTTCTTGGTTTTTCCAGTAGTCCGCACCCTCTGAGTTGAGCACAGTGCATACCTGTACGCACTGTTTCTTTGTGCACAGAGCAAGCCCGCACCTGTCTGAATAGGTTGCCTGCATACCCTGTTTTTAATTTGTTTTTTACTACCCAGATCCACTGGTTACCTATCAGAAGTCTTCATCTAAGCTTGTTTCATTGGCATTTCTGCGCTAAGCTTTTATCAATTGGGTGTTTTGAGTCTCTTTTTTGAGAAATTCTAAATTTGATTTCCTTTGGTAATTACTTGGAGGTTTGTCTCAGTCTTTCCACAATTTTGCATTTTTTTTGCTCTTGTTTTTGCAAAAAAAATTTCCCTTTGAGTATGAGTATTGCAATTGTGTATGAGTGTTAATCGCCTTTGAGTGTTTTTATTTTTTGATCTTTGGAACTCTCACCCAATTTTCTCGACTTGCACTTGATTGGTTCTTAGATTACATTAGAATCATCTTGTGTTTGAGAATTCTCTTGCTAGATCACATTTGCATAATTAGAATTCTCCTTTTCGGAATATGAATGAAAAATGTGCATAGATTACATTTGCATACTTTTCAAGTGAATTGTGCGTAGATTACAATTGCATAGTTTACATTCTGAAAAATCAATCGTAGATTTAGATCAGTTTTCTTTGATTTGAATTTACACAAAAAATAACAAAAAAAGGTTTTGAAATTGATTTGCATTAGTTTATCTTGATGAAATTAGTGCATTAGAGAATTTGTTATATTTTCTCTTAGTGATCAATTTTTTTCATTGTTGGAAGTGAATGGAAACTCTATCCTTACTTTAGTTAGGATTCATCGAATTGAAAAGATTACATTATCATATTTGATTTCATTCAGTTGAGTCGGGTCATAACACCATTGGTTTCATATCCATTTACCCTTTTGAGTAATAACAGCCTTAATAACCCAGCGCTTAATTAAAATTCATCTAGTAATTTTTACATTTCTAGGGCTCTGAAACACCAACATAGATCAGGCTAGTGTCTTGGAGTAGGAGAGTAATTAACTCTCCAAGACAGTAAAACCAAACAAGAAGCTTATCTTGGTGATAGGGTAAATCCAGTTGTTGCATTTATACTCTGGGAAAGCTCCTATTAAAGGAGAAGCACGAGCTCGTGTCCGAACCAGTGAGGGGATCAATCCTCCCTCGTTGGGAACGACGCCAGACACGCACGTATTACAAACGGTAAACCTCGGATTAACCATTGTCGAGGAGCCTGGGGACACTTATCGGTAAACCTTGGATTATTGTCAAGGAGCCGGTAAGGGGATTGAGCTTGATACTCTGCCCTTGCATGCTGTCGGAGTGTAGACTGTTCCCCCAGGTGTATTTGTTACTGTTGGTAACCTTAGTGGCCATAATCTTAGGATTCTACCCCAGGTGACGGTGGTGGGAAGATCCCACTGTACCTGGAGCAGACGTCGGCTAGACTCACTTGGATTTTCTGGGGGGTTCACTTCACTCGAGACGGGTAAAGTGGAGGAACTTGGTCCAGTCTATTCATTAAGCAGGTTGCCGGGGTAACTGTTCCCCAACCGCCATTTCTGTACTGAATTCTGCGATGTTGGATTTCATCACCAACTAGTGCTTTCGGTCCGGAAAGTTACTGTTTGTGTGTGGTTTGACTCCTAGATTTGATAGCGCGTGTTAATTTGTTTGTTTTTACTTTTAGAGACCATAGGTGTGAATTGTGAATTTTAATTGTTAGGTGTGAATTGTGAATTGTTAATTTAGTTTTAAATTGTTAATAAAATTCACTGAAGTTGAATATAATGGCAAATGTTCCGGAATTTATCAACCTAGGAACCCCTCCTAATGAGAATCCTAGTATTTTTCCTTACTTTGGAAATGTTGGTCCTCCTTATATGGCTACTTTGTCATTACCTGGATTTACAATAGGTTTACCGATATGGTTATTTTCAACTTCGTTGGCCAATAATACTTCAATTGTTCCACCTCAACCGAATGCTTCACCTCAACAGAGTTCACCATCTCAACATTACCTACCTTCTGTTAACCCTTTGCCTTCTTCGCCTAATTTTTCTTCCTCCATTTCTTCCTCCTCGCTTGGTAAAAGCCTTGATGCTAGTAACCAGGAGGCTAAGAAGAAGAAGAAAGGGAAGAAGAAGAAGAAGAAGAAGAAGCAAGAGAAGAAAGAATTCAACCAACCAAACACGACTGTAAATGTTAGTTATGTTGAGGAAAATTCCGACATGCATCGTAAACCCAAATACCCTTGCAGGCTTTGTAAGGGTGACCACTTCCTTATCAATTGTCCTGGTATTCCAAAGGTCTTGGAAGTATGGTCAAAAAAATCTCATCAACTTTCCACTAATCCATCAACCCGTGATAGTCAGGTTCCTGGGAAAAAGCGTAAAGTTAGGTTTCCTTGTAAGTTATGCAATGGGAGTCATCAAACTCACATTTTCCCTCACATGGATGAAGCCTCAAAATTGTTGGAAAACCTTATTGTTCCACAGCAAGAATTTCCAACTGGTTACCGTAAACTTTTATCCAACCTACCGTCAACTGACGGAGTGATTGATCTAATTTCAAGTACGGTCGATCCCACTTTTCCATTGGAGAGTGAAACTCATGTCACTTAGGTTGATGATCCATTAGTTGATCAAGTGGTCGATTCAATTTCACATTCGATCGATCCCACTTTCCCTTTAGAGAGTGAACTTCATACTGCTCAGGTTTTTTTTGTTACATCAGATTCCTCTATGCCAGGGGGCATTTCTACAGAACCCCCTCCAAGTACTGAGGTCTTTTCCTTTGATTGGAACAGACTGACAGAACCTCTTCTTCCTTCCTCCATCCCTTTCCAAATCATTGTCAAGGCTGGTGGTAGGGACATGCATCGCACACAGGTAGATGAAGGTGCTTCTGTTAGTATTTTATCCTCAACCGCTTGGAAAGCTTTTGGTTCCCCTCAGCTTGTGCCTATTACGCAGAATCTGAAAGCTTTTAACAGAACCATTAGTGAACCTTTAGGGATCCTTCCTAAGTTTTCTATTACCTTGGAAGGTAAAACTGTCTGTATTGATCTTATGGTAGTTCGAGGTCCCTTGGATTTCAATTTACTCCTTGGGCGAGACTATTTTTATGCAATGAAAGCTGTCGTATCGACACTCTTTCGCGTGATGTCTTTCCCTCACAATGGAAATATTGTGACTGTAGACCAGCTTTCGTTCCCTAGTCTTGTTTCAACTACCGATAATATGACAACCCTAAATGTTCCTGACTCTAAAGTGGTATCTACCCCGCCACGGGTTAATTATGTGGCAATTGATCCCATGTTTTCAGTTACCGATGTAAGTGAGCCTCTCACTGTTTGCTCATCTTCCTTTGATTTAGATCCGGTAATTGACATGGAAAACTCTATGGGATTATTTGGACGCGATGTTCTTATCCCTTTTGAGTCCCTTGACATGTGTTCCTTCCAGAGAACTATTCTTCCTTCTGATGAAGACCTCTTGGAAGCCATGATCAAGGTGTGTCCATTGACATGTCTTTCTTCCAGTTCGAAGCCATGATCAGTGGGTGCGAGGATAGTTTGTTCCTGTCTCAACCTCGTTAAAAAATGAAATAGGGGAATGCGAGGATAGTTTTTTCCTGTACCAACCTCGTTAAAAAATGAAACAGGCTGCAATGAGGAAAGTTCCTTT